>QRFJ01000194.1:253776-556510 GCA_006176705.1 Cocos nucifera
AGAGAGGGAGGGAGGGGATCCGACCTCTCAGCATCACTAGGAGAAATGGGGTCCAGCCTTGCCGGCGAGGGAGATTGAGAGAGTGAGAGAGGAAGGGATGGGGTCCGACCTCACTGACGAGGGAGATCGAGAGAGGGAGAGAGGAAGATCGAGAGATAAAAAAGCTGGGAGGAAGGGGTTCGGCTTCGCCACCGTCGCTGGGAAGAGAGATCGAGAGAGGGAGAGAGGGAGTGATCGAGGGGATGGCACACAGCTGAGCCGGCTCGGATACATAGCCGAACTAGCTCAGGCTGTGATTGAGCTGGCTGGGGGAGGACCCTAGCCGGATGTCTCAGGCATGGAGCCGACTATCTCAGGTACGGAGCCAGCTCGACTTCCAAGCGAATAGAATTTGATATGTTATGATGTTTTATTGATTAATGTTCATTAATGTTGTAGGTCACGATAGCACCGAAACGCCATCTAGCTTTCATCCCTGCCCCTCGATGGATTACGCACAGTTCAGCATCCGAGGAGCAGTCGGAGCATACTCCATCCACCTCGACATCGGCTACTCAGAAACCTCTACCGACGGCATCTACTCTACCAGCAGCTGAGCCTCTACCATCATCCATATCTGAGGCATATGCTACTATGCAGGCATCTAAATGTACGTTTTTATTATATTAGCACGACTTTATTTTTTATATAGTATTTGTACACATATATTTGCATAACGTATTTGCATTGCAGATGCATCATCTAGTCGGACATTTCACGATCCTATATGTATGGCACATGTATGGAACCGCCAGCATCTGGTGATGATCTATTATGATGCGGAGGGGAGGCTAGTAGGGGAGACCGTGTGGGAGATTCATTTTTTTTTGGAGTGCTTGTGAGGTGGTCGGACATCATTCTCGTAGAGCCCAGAGACTGGCGTTTGATGGATGCTGCCGTCAGGAACCGGGTATGGAAGGAGATATGGGTAAGTATGTGCATTTTAGTTATATTTATGCATTTTATATGTTTACACTATATATGTTTAATTAGAATAATTTTGTAACTATTTTTGATAAATTTATGCAGAGGAGGTACGACTTTTCTGATTACGAGAGGGCTCAAGATGCCCGACTGAAAAAGATCGGAGAGTTGTACCAGGGTTACAAGGTCAAGCTCCATAGAGGATGGCTCGAGCATCGATGAGATACTTCGAAGGAGCTTATTTTTTGAATGCAGGACTGTCCTCTGAGTCAGTGGGAGAGGATGGTTAGATACTGGAGGAGCCAGGAGTTTGAGATAAAATTTCTAACTTTTGAATTTTTTAATATACTTAAAGCTTTATTTAAATATTATTTAAATATTTATTATTTATTTAAATATTTATTAGGCTACCTTCCATTAGAACCAGAAGAACCATGTTGCCCAGGAGTATACGCACACTCTAGGCTGCGAGTCAATGGCCAGTCGTGTGCATAGAGAGATAATTAATTCTAAATCTTACTAGATAAATTAAATTCATATTTTTTATCATCTTTCTAATAAATTTATTTTTTGTTATAGTTGATAAGAGATGGAGTGATGCCCAGCCATAGTGAGATCTTTCGATCCAGTCATATGGATAAGACGAGCAGGCCGATAAATATCGCGATCGAACGTATTTTTATAAGTATTAAATATATTAGTATATATGATTAGTATTATAGCATTTTTTATAAAATTTTATTTTAATTTATAATTATAGGATCAGTTAGATGCGCTCGTGAGCGAGGACCTGGATACCTCTAGGCCCCATGACCATCTATCTCAGGTCTTAGAGCCTGAGCACTCTGGGAGGATCCGATGCAGGCTCGGACACACGCTGACGAGCTACAAATCCGAGGCGAGCATCTCCTCACAGACTTTCGGTGTCGTCAGTCAGGAGGAGCTTGAGGAGGCATTGGCATGGGCAAATCATGCTACGAGGTAGGCAGATCGAGCTGAGAAGCATGCATCTCATCTGGAGGGCATCATGGGAGACATGATGTCGATACTCAGTGTGCATTTTAGAGTCATGGGCTTCGAGGATATGTTGGCCCATATTCTAGCTCCAGCTCTAGCTTCGGCTTCAGCTTCCGATGACGACGACGACGACGACGACGGTGTAGATTTAGAAGATTTTTGATGTATTTTATTTTTTAAAAAAATATTATATTAAATTTTATTTGATAATAAAATTTTAGCATTTTAGAATAATTTTTATGTTTATTATATTTTTTTATATTATATATCTATATTTATCAGATAAAATATATAAAAAATAAAAATTTTATTTTTTATAATTATTCAAGATCTATGACAGCAGTTTTATAACCGCTGTTATATCCGTATTAACCGCTACCATAGGTTTCTAGTGCAAATAATGTCAATCGCTGCATTAGACCTATGACAGTAGTTAAGAAATCACTGCTATAGATAATCTATGGCAGCAGTTACATAATCGCTGCTATAGGTCGATCTATTACAGCGGTTTATAAACCGCTGCAATATGCTATCTATGGCAGCGATTGTTAGCAGTTCTAACAACCACTGCCATAGAGCTACAATGATGATTGCAGTAGCAGCGGTTAGAAAGCCGCTGTCATAGCCTATGACAGCGATTTTTTGGGCTATGACAGTGGTTACGAACCGCTGCCATAGCCCTTTTTTGTAGTAGTGATAGATATACTTACTGATCCCCAAGAGCAATACCAATAGATTACATCACTACATACTGAAATACACACACACAGATATATATATATATATATATATATATATATATACATACATATATACATATATTGTTGAAAATTATATCCTAAAGTCAATCATCTAGATTGTAGATGGTTAAGCTAAATATAATTATACTTAAATTATTAATAAATAATATTATTATTTTAGCCCTTTTCATCATTTTATGCATCTTTCTGTAATGAACTCTTCTGTGATGAAGTTCTTAGCACTATTTAGACTTGACAAAAAAGATTTTATAAATTAGTTTGCAATCAAATGATACACTGTTACTCAGGATGACAACGTATCAAGTGTAGGTCGTTGTGTGCCATAAGTGTTGATTATCCTCTTAACTAAGAAGTGTGAAGATACTGTTATGGTATGCAGGTGAAGTGTAGGGATACATTTCATTAAATATGATCCAACTGCGAAGCTCTCTATTGTCAAAAATTGCTCGCGAAGGATATAGGTATAAGTATCCCTTAGACCTGAGATCACCACGATGATCTATAAGCAACTCACTGCACTTAGGTACTGGACTACCTGAATTTTTAATTCAGTGATGAAAGGCTAGTGGGTGCAGTCAAATACTTGACTTATTGGTGTGTGAGTCAAGATGGGATTGATCCCTTCAAGTGTTAGAGTAAGTGCATCAATATATTTCAATTTAGCAAACCCTCGATCGGGATGGTCCATGTGATGATCCTGAGTTTTGAAATATATTATGGATGAATTTAAGGATTGACAGTAAACCCTAGATCATCCTTTAAGCATCGAGGTCAAGAGGATGAATTATACGATAACCATATGCTACAGGTTCGTTGATGTTGCATTGCAATTATTCGATCTATCTAAATGTTGGATACTATTGCTAGATGGTCACATCGATTGGTACAAAAAATTAGTTTCTATGCTACCGACTTAGGATTCGAATCCATGGGGTCACATACAATAGGAGTTTCTACCTAATCTGATGGCTGATATTAAGTCTCGATAATCTAAGACTCTATAGTCAAGAGTCCTACTAGACTAAAATTTTATGACCAAGAATCCCACTGGACTAAAATTCTGAGTCCTTTATGTCCGAGACTCTCTAATCGAGAGTCCTGATGATCTAGAACTCTATGGTCAAGAGTTCCATTGGACTGGAACACTGTGACCAAGAGTCCTAGTGGATTGAGACTCTGAGTCCTACTCATTTAGGACTCTCTGATCAAGAGTCCCACTGGTCTAGAACTCTATGATCATGAGTTCAATTCATTTGGAACACTGGGATCAAGAGTCCCACTGGATTGGGATTCTTTAGGAGTTTCATGTTAAGAGGACTCTGATGCCTAGTAACCCACCTGATCGCAAATTTTTTTTGGTGATTTCTAATTGAGGGTGAGTAGAAGGAGAGTCCTTCTTGTCACCCTCTTGGATGAGGCATTGGAAAAGGATAAGATCCCATTTGAATTCAAATACTAGAAGTTGGTTGAAACTAGTTCAACCAATCTTGACCTATCTACTCCACATGAAATTTTCATTTATTTTTCATGCAATAAATTATGATAATTTTTCATGTGAAGCCTGAGGGGTTATCTTTCCATGAAAAAAATTTGAAAGTGATTGGGCATTGGTTTTGGGCAAAAAAATCTTAGAGTGAAGGTGAGCAGAATCCTATAGGACTTTATTTTTCCTTTATGCCTCTATTCTCTTCTAATTTTTGTAACTAAGGACATTCAATTTTTAGATATAATCTAAATAGTATTTATAGATTTGAAAGTCATCTTGCTATAAAAATTCATTTCATGGAAAAACTCCACACAGAGAGGGCATGAGAGGGTTTTTAGTGCATCAGGATTTTTGGGCTGAGTGAAACCCTAGATTTGGGAATTTGGGTTTGGGTGGAGAGATTGAGTACTGTGAGCATCGGATCACCATCAAATTTGAAACACCACTTCATCATCCTCTGAAGCATGTATTTTGATTTTTTAGAGTATCTAGGAGCTCAGAAAGAAGGTGATCAATTGCATTGATCATAATCAGCCAATGAAGGCCCCAGCAAGGAGCTAGCACTCTAGTGGGGCTGATCGGGACTAGAAGCTCTATGTGGACCGACCATAGAAGTTGAACATGTGTGTGGCTATGGTGTGATACCTGAGCATTATTCAATCAATTTAGATTATGGTGATTAGCTACTCATGAAAATATATCGAGTTTTGAACTCATGTCGATCAGCAGATTCGATTTGCTGATCGATCATATTTAAATTTTAAATTACATATTAGCATGTCTAGATCCTGAGTTAGGTTTAAATTGATTAGATCAATGCATACAGTAAATTAATATTTGATTATATTTACTTTTGCTGCTATTTTATTCGAAAAAGTTTCAAAAATACATGCTTAAATCCTACGCAATTTCCTTCAATGGTATCAGAGCAACTGAGTTGCTTGACATGTCTAATATGTAATTAAAAATTAAATGTTAGTATATTTGATATGCTTAATCTAAATAACTTTATAATTGAGAATGAATATGCCACCAAGCCATTCGATCATAAGAGACAAGTATGGTTTAAAGGCCATTTCCTTCCATTCAGTGGAGATCCCTTATGGTGGTAGGGATGCCATCATGAACTCATTCATTAAGATGAACAGTAAAAAATTTTAATGATTGAAATTATTTTAATTAAAAAATTAAATATGAATATATTTTAGATTAAATCTAAAAGGTTGATTCATAGTTTAATTTTTATTATGTTTTATTTTCTTTTTAAAACTAACAATAGATTGCTATTTGAGAAATGAGCCGACCCATTTCTAAAATGAATCGACCCATTTGGAAAATAAGAAATAAAAACCTTTCAAAATTTGAAAACTATTTTTCAAATGCCGAACCCTGTCCCATCAGCCCAAAAACTTAATTAAAAAAAAATTAAGTATTGTTCATAGGGTCTAGAATTATGAATTAAGATCCTAAGACAAAATCATGAGACTATGGATTAAAGGGTTAGATGAATTAGGTCCATTAATTGGATTAGACCTAAGGTTAGTTAAAGAATAAATTAATCTAGAGTATTTGATCAAATCTAACCAATTATTGAATTAGATTAGATCAAGGACACTCTAGAATCAACTCCAATGGTTGTAGTTGGATGAGTCCATGTCTTTAACAAGACTAAGATGGACTTAATTCATGGCTAAGTGGTCTAGCCCGAAATTGCTAAGTTGATCAGATTAAACTTAATTAACCGGTTGGTGTCTAAGGTAAGTTTGATAGTTTAGACTAGTGGTTTTTAATTGGGAGCTACTTGCACTGATTCGATCTTTGATGAGTTAATGGCATATCCCTTCCACTGATCTCACTTAACTAGCCGACATGGTCAATTGAAATTTGATTAGATCACTTGATGATTCAGACTAATCCATATCACTAGAAATCAGTTTGACTGATTTCAATCAGTATGACTGAACTAGGTGCCCATGAACTTAAATTGATCCTAGTCCTAACCTATTGACTTGATGAAGTTAGTGGGAGAATTTGACTTGGTGAAGTTAGTAGAAAAAATTTGGTCCGTGTCTTTTCTATCCTTAAATCACATGTAAACTAAATCCCATAAATTATTAGATTCTTAAAATGACTAAGTTATGGGGATAACCAAATCATAGCCTCCCATTAAGGTGAATAGTAATAAGTCCAATTTTCTAGGTGAACATTGGAGGTACCTTACACCTGGTGTTTATTTGGATATTACAAATTATTGTACATCATATGATGATTAGGTCGCACTCTCTTAATGGTGATCAGGTTAGCCAGAGCTTTCCTCGGGCCTGGTTATCATTGATTTGATACACCAAAGTCAATCGTGTTAATTGTTGGACCTAACCAGATCTTTTCAATGAAGGCCATAGCCTACTGATTTGGCATCAAGGGCAAAATCTAAATACTAAAAATTATTTAGAAAAATAATTGATTATGAACCTACTTGTAGATGCACATGGGTTAGGCAGAGCTTTCCTCGGGCCCATATGTAGTCTATGTGGATTCCAATACCTGCTAAGGAGTTAGTGTAATTTCTCGAATTGAAGGTAGAGGCTACCAATTCATTAAAAATAGTAGAAGAACCTTTAGACTAAAGTCCAAATCTTTAGGATTAATTAATTTAAGTATTAATAAGATTTCATATTTTTTTTTCTGATAATTAGAATGGCTAGAGTTAGTCCACTCCGTTCACTATTGGACATTGGCAAGTGTTTAGGACCTAAGAACAAGGAGTCTAGTGTTGACCTTAATAAGACAGACCCAAAGAAAAATTATCCTCTGAATCCAAATAGGTTGAACAGAAGAAATTAGTAAGTGGTTGCTGGTCAAGGCTGTTATATGATAACATCTTACAATTTTTCCATATATGATACATCTATCTAGATATTAGATACTAGAAGTCTGATTCATATATGCAATTCATTGTATAGACTTCAAATTGGTAGAAAATTTAGGGATGGTGATAGATCCATTGGGCTTTTGGCCCAAGATGGTTATAGTTTATCAATAAAGGGACATTATTGCGATATCATTATGAATGATGTCACAATAATACAAGAACAATTAAGAAATGATATTTATATTTTATTACAGCCTATTAGTATAACGTACACATCGAATAAACGACCAAAACTAGATAATGTCACTAATGCTTATCTTTGGTATTGTAGGCTTGGTCATATAAATAAGAATAGGATTAACAGGTTAGTCAAGGAGTGTATCTTTAACATTGATGATTGTGAATCATTGAATATTTGTAAGTCCTATCTTTTTGGTAAGATGACCAAATCACCTTTCACTGAAAAGATTGAGCGGGCCACTGAGCTTCTAGATCTAGTACATACTGATGTATGTGGATCTATGAACACATATGCTAGAGGTGGATTTTACTACTTTATTATATTTACTAACAATCTATCTAGATATGGGTATGTCTATCTTATGAAGAGTAAATTTAATTCGTTTGAAATATTCAAATGATATCAAAATGAGATAAAAAAATAACTTGAGAAGAGTATTAAAATTTTTTGGTCTGACCGAGGAGGTAAATATCTTTCCAATGAGTTTTTGATATATCTAGGAGAGAATGAGATTCTCTCATAATGGACCTCTCCTAGAACACCACAGCATAATGGTGTATCTGAAAGGAGGAATCGAACCCTATTGGACATGGTTCAGTCTATGATGGGGTTTACAAGTCTGTCAATTTTATTTTGAGATTATGCACTAGAAACTGCTTATTTTATTTTGAATAATATTTCGAGCAAGTCTGTTGCAAAGACTCCATATAAAATATGGATTGGGCATAAGCCGACACTCTCTCACTTTAGGATTTGGGGATGTTTGGCTTATGTTAAAAGTTTGCAACCAGAAAAGCTTGGATCTAGGTTTGATAAATGCTTGTTCATAGGGTATCCCAAGAAAATTAGGGATTATTACTTTTACCTTACTGAAGAACAAAAGGTATTCGTCAGCAATAGAGTGGTCTTTTTGAAAAAGGAGTTCCTTAGTGAAGGAATAGCTACCTCTAATATTGAACTTAATGAAGTTCAACAGGTGGAAGAACCGACACATTCTAGTGAACCTGCAGAACTAGATTTGATAAGATCAAGTCCAAAGCCTATTGAAATGGCACCAAGAAGATCTGGTAGAGTACCACATCAACCGAATAGATACTATGATTTCTTGGTCTGGAATGGTGATCTTATCGAACTCGAAGAGAATGACGAGGATCCAATCACCTACATGGATGCCATGCAGAGGTCCGACTCTGATATGTGGCTGAAAGTCATGAAATCCGAAATGAAGTCCATGAAGGTCAACAGTGTATGGACACTAGTTGATCAACCTGAAGGGGTAAAATTCATTGGATGTAAGTAAATTTTCAAAAAGAAATGGAGCGCAGGTGGGAAGGTGGAGACCTATAAAGCCCATCTAATTATCAAGGGATATCGTCAGCATTATGGTCTTGACTATGATGAGACATTTTTTTCAATGGCAATATTCAAATCTATTCAGATCATGCTTGCGATAGCGGCATACCTAGACTATGAGATCTAGCAAATGAATATGAAAATAGCTTTCCTAAATGGAGAGCTAGATAAAAGTATATATGATACAGCCTGAGGGTTTCATATCCACAGACGAGTCTAAGGTGTGCAGGTTTCAAAGATCTATCTATGGATTGAAGTAGGCTTCGTGGAGTTGGAACATGCATTTTGATAAAATAATTAGAACATATGGCTTCATTAAAAATGGAGAAAAACCCTGCATGTATAAATGGGCCAATGATTTTGTTGTTGTATTCCTTGTACTGTATGTTGATGACATTTTCTTAATCGAAAATTACATTCCTGCTTTATAGAAAATAAAGGTTTGGCTGTCGTCTCAATTCTCCATAAGGACTTGGAAGAAGCTTCCGACATCCTAGGGATGAGGATCTATAGAGATAAATCTAAAAGGTTGTTTGGATTATCCTAGTCCACGTACATCGATACCGTGCTAAAGAGCTTGAGCATGAAGAATTTCAAAAAGGACTATCTTTCGATAGGCCATGAAATTTTTCTTTTGAAGAGAGATTGTCTAACAACTTCTCAAGAGAGAGAGCATATGAGTAGAATATCATATGCTTCAATAGTGGATTCTATTATGTACGTCATGATGTATACAAAATCAGATATGAGATACTCACTAGGGCTAGTGAGCAGATACTAGTTTGATCCAGGTGAAAATCACTAGAAGATTGTGAAGACAATCCTGAAGTATTTAAGAAATACAAAGGACTAGTGACTCATCTATTGAGATACTAACTTGAAACTTATGGGATATACTAATTTTAATTTCTAGTCAGATCATGATGATAGTAAAAGTATGTCAGATTTTATGTTTACTTTAAATCATAGAGCGGTCTGCTGGAAGAGTTCCAAGTAGTACACTATAGCCAATTCTGTGTGCGAGGTGGAGTATGTCGCATCATCTTATGCGAAGAAAGCTATGTGGCTGTAGAAGTTCATCGGTGAGCTGAAAGTGGCACCCTCCTTGGATGGTTTGGTTCTGCTATACTGTAACAGCACTGGAGCCATAGCTCAAGTGAAGGAGCCAAAGGTACATCAACACACCAAACATATTCTATGTCGCTACCACCTTGTATGAAAAATCATGGAGCGAGGTGATGTCGAGCTTCAGAAGATCGATGGAAAGGAGAATGTGGCCGACCCCTTTATTAAAGCTCTAGGAATCAAAGAGTTCGATAATCATAAATGAAAGATGGATATTCGAAACTGTTCTGAGTGGTTTTAGTCTAAGTGGGAGTTGTTGAAAATTGTATCCTAAAGTCAATCATCTAGGTTGTAGATGGTTGAGCTAAATAGAATTATACTTAAATTATTAATAAATAAAATTATTATTTTAGCCTTTTCATCATTTTGTACATCTTTCTGTAATGAACTCTTTTGTGATGAAGTCCTTAGGACTATTTAGACACGATAAAGAAAGTTTTGTCGTTTAGTCCTTAAATTAGTTCGTGACCAAATGATATGCTGTTACTCAGGACGACAACGTATCGAGCATAGATCATTGTGTGCCATAAGTATTGGTTGTCCTCTTAACTAAGAAGTATGGAGATATTATTATGGCATGCAGGTGAAGTATAGGGGTACATTTTACTGAATGTGAGCCAACTATGGAGCTCTCTACTATCAAGAGTTGCTGGCGAAGGATATGGGTATAAGTATCCTTTAAACCTGAGATCACTATGGTGATTTGCAAGCAACTCACTGCACTTAGGTACGAGACTATCTAAATTTTTAATTCAATAACGGAAGGCTACTGGGTGCAGTCAAGTACTTGGCTTGTCGGTGTGTGAGTCAAGATGGGATTGACCTCTCCAAATATTGGAGTAAGTACATCATATATTTTAATTTAGCAAACCCTCGATCGGGATGGTCCATGTGATGGACATTGAGTTTTCAAATACACTATGGATGAATTTTAGGATTGATAGTAAATCCTAGATCGTTCTTTAAGCATCGAGGTCAAGAGGATGAATTATACGGTAATCATATGCCATAGATTCATCGATGTTGCATTGCAATTATTTGACCTATCCGAACATCGGATATCATTACTAGATGGTCACATCGATTAGTATAGAAAATTAGTTTCTATGCTACTGGCTTAGGATTCGAATCTATGAGGTCACATATAATAGGAGTTTCTATTTGATCTGATGGTTGATATTGAGTCTCGATGATCTAGGACTCTATGGTCAAGAGTTTCACTAAACTGAGACTCTATAATCAAAAGTTTCACTAGACTGAAAATCTGAGTCCTTCGTGTCTAGGACTCTCTGATCGAGAGTCCTGATGACCTAGGACTCTATGGTCAAGAGTTCCACTGGATCGAGACACCGTGACTAAGAGTCCTAGTGGATTGAAACTCTGAGTCCTACTCATTTGAGACTTTCTAATCAAGAGTCTTGCTGGTCTGGGACTCTATGATCATGATTTTGATTCGTTTGGGATACTAGGTTCAAGAGTCCCACTGGATTGGGACTCTTCAGGAGTTTCATGTTGATGGAACTCTGATGCTCGATAATCCATCCGATTGAGATTAATTAATAATTTGATTGCTAATTAGCTAAATTTGATTGAGCGATAAGGATTTAATTAAGTTCGATTGAATTTGATTCGATTGAATTTGATCCGATCTGATCATGAGATGACCTAATCGCTATGAAAGATTTAACCATGATTTGATTAAGGGCTAATCCTAATTAATTTTTAATTTGATTAAAAATTTATTAATTTGGGTTAAGCCTAATTTGGTTGGTTTAACCTAATCTAATTAGATCCAGATAAATTGATTTGGATAAAATCAATCAGAACCAAGTCAAATAAAGTTTGAATTTTATCCTGCGCCACCCTATCTAGACCCACATCCTTCTTCATGTGAATTATGAATTCACATGAATGTTTTGCATGAACAAAAGGATATTTGTGTCTCTCTTCTTTCTCATGTTGACCTGGTCCAAGTGTTGGATCGGATCAAATTTTATGAAATTTTGAATTCAAAGAGTTTGGTTTGGTTGAAACCTCCCTCTCCCTCTCATCCTTATCTCCACGCCCCTAAACTTTTTGTTGCACATTCTTTTTGGCAATTTCTAATTAAGGGCGAGCAGAAGGAGAGTCCTTCTGCTCGTCACCCTCTTGGATGAGGCATTGAAAAAGGATAAGACCCAATTTGAATTCAAATACTAGAAGTTGGTTGAAACTAGTTCAACCAATCTTAACCTGTCCACTCCACATGGAATTTCCACTTATTTCTCATGTAATAAATTATGAGAATTTTTATGCATGAAGCCTGAGGGGTTCCTTTCTGTGGTAAAAATTTGAAAGTGATTGGGCATTGATTTTGGATGAAAAAAATCCTAAAGTGAAGGTGAGCAAAATCCTACAACACTTTATTTTTCCTTCATGCCTCTATTCTCTTATGATTTTTGTATCTAAGGACATCCAATTTTTAGATATGATCTAAATAAAGTTTATAGATTTGAAAGTCATCTTTCTATAAAAACTTATTTTATGAAGAAACTCCACACAGAGAGGGCATGAGAGGATTTTCAGTGCATTAAGATTTTTGGGCCGAGTGAAACCCTAGATTTGAGAATCTGGGTTCAGGTGGAGAGATCGAGTGCTGTGAGCATTCCAATGGGATGATCAGCCATTGAAGGCTTTGGTGAGGAGCTAGCATTTCAGTGTGGTGGATCGGGATCAGGAGCTTCATGTGGACCAACCATAGAGGCCGGATTGTGTTCGATAATGGTGCGATACCAGAGCATTATCCGATGGATTCAGATTACGGTGATCAGCTACCCACAAAAAGGTATCGAGTTCTGAACTCATATCGATTGGTAGATTCGATTTGTTGATCGATCATATTTAAATTTTAAATTGCATATTAGCTTGTCTAGATCCTGAGCAGGATTTGAATTGATTAGATCAATGCATGCGATAGATTAATATTTGATTATATTTACTTTCGCCGCTATTTTATTCAAAAAAGTTTTGAAAATGTATGTTTAAACCCTATGTGATTTCCTTCATATATATATACATATACATATACATACATACATACATACATACATACATACATACATATATATATGTATATATACATATATACATACATACATATTTATATATACATACATACATACATATATATATATAGATACATACATAGATACATACACATACATACATACATATATATATATACATACAACACACACACTATATATATATATATATATATATATATATATATATATATATATATATATTATATATATATATATATATATATATATATATATATATATATATGATACATATGCATACATACATACATACATACATACATACATATAATAATATATATATATATATATATATATATATATATATATATATATATATATATAATATATATATATATACTATATATATATATATGCATGTATATATGTATGTATGTATATATATACATTATACATATATACACTACTACAAAAATGGCCTATAACAGTGTTTACTGTGGTAGCGATTTTCGAAACAGCTGTCATAGGTCCTACGATAGCGATTTTCATTAACCGCTGCCATAGGTTGGACCTATGGCAAAAATATCTATGGCAGCGATTTTTGTAACCGCTACCATAGATCCGACATATAGCAGTGGTTATAAAAAATCGCTGCCATAGATCAATCTATAGTAGCAGTTAATTATAACCACTGTCATAAGTCGAACCTATAGCAATGGTTAGTAGTAACCACTGCTATAATCTGATTTATAGCAATGGTTAATTGTAACCGCTATCATATATATATATATATATATATATATATATATATATATATATATATTAAAAATATTATATAATTTTAAAATTTAATATCTATCTTTACCATTCATTATCTAAATAATTATCATTAGAGTATCTCATAAAAGATCGCCCCGATCTGATGGCCCTAGCTTCGTCAATCAAAAAAATTTGATTTCGACGATCACGAATGATGATGCGATGATCTGATAAATGAAGATCTTCGATGGATTTAAAAACCTGCAACAATGATCTCAGTGATGTTTGTAGCATACTATCAAAATTTTACTTCAATCGGATCATTATCTTGGTCAATTTAGTATAGGTTAGTTTCGATCGTTAAATGATAAATGAGTGATTGAAGGACCAAACGATGTTCGATTATGAGATAATTTTTTTATAAATGATCTTGACTATTGCTTTAATCATTTTTATGATGGTGATTATAAAATTTAACTCGTGAGATGAAGAATGATCTAAAACTATAGGTCTCCCAATAACCATTCTAAAACTTCACTAGTTGTTATGCTCGTGCTTTTACAATATCTGCTTAATATGAATAGTTTATACAAAAATGATTTAAATTTTACTATCATCATCATATAAAATATTTAAAATTATAATAAAGATTATTTAACTAAAAAGTTATCTCATAATCAAACGTCGTTTAACCCTTTGATTGCTTATTTCTAATTTAACGACCGAAATTATTCCGTACTAAATTGACCATGATAACGATATCCGATTGAAGTAAAACTTTGATAGTATGCTACAAACATCATCGAGATCATCATTATAGATTTTTAGATTCCTCAAAAATCTCTATCTATCAGATCATCGCATCATTGTTCATGATCATCGAAATCAAATTTTTAGGATTGATGAAGCTAGGGCCATCGAATCGAGGCAATCTTTTGTGATGGCACTCTAATAAAAATTATTTAGATAATGAATGATGAAGATGAGCATTAAATTTTAAAATTATATAATATTTAGAAAAAAAATGAGAAATAATTATTTTTCACCTATGATAGTGGTTATCAAAAATCGCTGCTATAGATCTATGGCAATGATTATAGAACCGCTGCCATAGATCTATGGCAGTGGTTTTGGATAACTACTGCCATAGATCAATGGTAGCAATTCGATAACCGCTACCCTAGGTTAGGTTAAAAATTCTCAAATTTTTTCTTTCCTTCCGTGCACGCTCGATCTTTCTCTCCCTCTCCTCTTCATCACTAGTGAGGCTCCTCCCCCTCTAGCCAGCGTCGCCTCTCATTCCCCTCGACCCGACGCCGCCCTCCTTCCCCATCCCTCTTCAGCCCCCCATCCCTAGCCCCCCCTCCCGCCAGCCCCCACCCAGCCCCCCCACCCCTCGATCCGACCCTCCCTCGGCCGCCATGAAACCCCCTCCAGCAAACCCCCCTGCACCCTCGCTCGACCCCCGCAAAACCCCACCCCCTCGCCCCTTCCATCCGACCCCCTCGATCTCCAGCAAACCCCTCCTCTGGCGAACCCCCATCCGACCCTCCTTCGACCCCCGTGAAACTCCTCCCCCCACCACCACCGTCATTCTGATCCTTTTCCGATCAAGTGTGAAGCCTCCTTCGGCCTCCTCATCACTGTGCCCCCCCCCTGGCCCCCATCCCCGGTCGCCCCTGTTCTCTCTCTCTCTTTTTCCTTTTTTCTCTCTTCTCTATCTCACTATCTTATTTTTGTTTCGTAGGTTACCTCTAGTGTCATCGTCCTCCTCTAGTATCATCGTCAGCGACCCTCGAAGCTTTCGGTGTGACCCGCTCTCTATAACCATAGGTATAATTTTTTTTAATTTTATAGTATTATTTATTAATCATATATATTTATAATAATTTATAAAATATTTATAATAAATATTATAAATATTTATTATAAATATTATAATTATCTGCATGCATTAATTTTTGGGTCATGCCGTGGCGTAGCCTTGGGTCGTGCCATGTCAGTGGCTATGGACTAGATCTATCGATGGATTAGATTCGGATCGGAATCTGAATATTCAGATCTAGACTTGATTTTAATTACTGATACTGGATCTGAATTCGAATACCCTATGGATCTATACTTAAGAGAGGAAGGGAGGGATCCGGCCTCGCCGCCATCATTTGGAGGGAGGGGGTTCGATCTCGCCGTCATCATTAGGAGGGAGGGGGTCCAACCTCGTCGATAAGGGAGATCGAGAGAGGGAGAGTGGGAGATCAAGAGAGCAAGAGAGGAAAGGAGGGGGTCCGGCCTCGCCGGCATCATTGGGAGGGATGGGGTTTGGCCTTGTCGGCGAGGGAGATCGAGAGAGTGAGAGAGGGAGGGATGGGGTCTGGCCTCACCGACGAGGAAGATCGAGATAGAGAGAGAGGAAGATCGAGAGATGAAAAAGCTGGGAGGGAGGGGTTTGGCCTCGCCATCATCACTGATGAGAGAGATCGAGAGAGGGAGAGAGGGAGTGATCGTGGGCATGGTACATAGCCAAGCTGGCTCGAATACGCAGCCGAGCTGGCTCGGGCTCTGATCGAGCCGGTTAGGGGAGGACCGTAGCCGAATGTCTCAAGCATGAAGCTGGCTGTCTCAGGCATGGAGCTAGCTCGGCTTTCGAGCAAATAGAATTTGATATGTCACGATGTTATATTGATTAATATTCATTAACGTTGTAGGTCACGATGGCACCGAAATGCCATCTAGCTTTCATCCCTGTCTCTCAGCGGGTTATGCGCAATTCTGCATCCAGAGAGCAATTGGAGCATACTCCATCCACCTTGGCATCAGCTGCTCAGGAACCTTCACCGTCGGCATCTAGTCCATTGGCAGCTGAGCCTCTACCGTCGTAGGCATCTGAGTGTATGTTTTTATTATATTAGCATAACTTTATTTTTTATATAGTATTTGTACACTAATATATTTGTATAACGTATTTGCATTACAAGTGCATCATCCAGCCAGACATTTCGCAGTCCCATACGTATGGCACGCATGTGGAACCACCAGCATCAGGTGATGGTCTATTACAATGCGAAGGGGAGGTCGATAGGGGAGACCGCGCGGAAGATGCATTCTTTTTTTGGAGTGCTTGTGAGACGATCGGACATCATTCTCGTAGAGCCCAGAGACTGACGTTTGATGGATGCTTCCATCAGGGATCAGGTATGAGAGGAGATATGGGTAAGTACATGCATCTTAGTTATATTTATGCATTTTATATGTTTATACTATATATGTTTAATTAGAATAATTTTGTGACTGATTTTTAATAAATTTATGCAGAAGAGGTACGACTTCTTCAATCATGAGAGGGCTCGAGATGCCCGACTGAAGAAGATCAAAGAGTTGTACTGGGGTTATAGGGTCAAGCTCCACAAAGGATGGCTCAAGCACTAATGAGACACTCCGAAGGAGCATATTCCTTGGATACATGACTATTCTCCGAGTCAATGGAAGAGGATGGTTAGACACCGGAGGAGCCAGAAGTTCGAGGTAAAATTTTTAACTTTTGAATTTTTCAATATGCTTAAAGTTTTATTTAAATATTTATTATTTATTTGAATACTTGTTAGGCTATCTTTCATTAGAATCGGAAGAACCGTGTAGCTCAGGAGTATACGCACACTCTAGGCCGCAAGTCTATGGCCAATCATATGCATAGAGAGGTAATTAATTCTAAATCTTACTAGATAAATTAAATTTATATCTTTTATCATCTTTCTGATAAATTTGTTCTTTGTTATAGTTGATGAGAGATGGAGTGATGCCCAATCGTAGCAAGATCTTTCAATCCAACCGCACGGACAAGACGGGCAAGCTGATGAACGCCACGATCGGACGTATTTTTGTAAGTATTAAATATATTAATATATATGATTAGTATTATAGTATTTCATACAAAATTTTATTTTAATTTATAATTACAAGATCAGTTAGATGCGGTCGTGAGTGAGGGCCCAGAGACCATCTGTCTCAGGTCTTGGGGCCTGAGCACTCTGAGAGGATCCGATGCAGGCCCAAACACACGCCGACGAGCTACTAATCCGAGGCGAGCATCTTCTCATAGACTTTTGATGTCATTAGCTGGGAGGAGCTTGAGGAGGCATTGGCATGGGCAGATCATGCTGCGATGTGGATAGATCGGGCTGAGGAGCATGCATCTCATCTGGAGGGTATCATAAGAGACATGATGTCGACACTCAGCGCGTATTTTAGAGTCACGGGCTTCGAGGATATGTTGGTCTGCATTTCAGCTTCCGCTCTGGCTTCGGCTCCAGCTCCATCTCCAGCTCTGACTCCAACTCCGGCTCTTGGTGACGATGATGACGATGATGTAGATTTAGAAAACTTTTGATGTATTTTATTTTTTAAAAAATATTATAATAAATTTTATTTGATAATAAAATTTTAGTATTTTAAAATAATTTTTGTATTTATTATATTTTTTTATGTTATATATCTATATTTATCAGATAAAATATATAAAAAAATAATTTTTTTTTTTAGTTATTTAAGATCTACGGTAGTGGTTTTATAACCACTGCCATATCCGTGCCAACCGTTGCCATAGGTCCGATGCCAACTGTTACACTAGACCTATGGCAGCGCTTAAAATATTGCTGCTATAAATTACCTATGGCAGTGGTTATGTAACCGCTGCTAGTGATTAAATAACCGCTATGATAGATCGATCTATTGCAGCGGTTTATAAACTGCTGCAATAGACAATCTATGGCAGTGGTTCTAACAACCGCTGCCATAGAGCTACGGTGATAGCCATAATAGCAGTTGTTAGAAAACTGCTATCATAGCCTATGGTAGTGGTTTTTTGGGCTATGACAGTGGTTACAAACCGCTGCCGTAGCCCTTTTTTATAGTAGTGATATATACATATATATACATATATACATACACACACATACATACATATATATATACATAGATATGTATATATGTATATATACATGTATACATATGCATACATACATACATATATACATATATACATACACACACAGATATATATATATATATATATAGACACACACACATACATACATATATGATCTATCTCTATATATAAATAATAGACTTAATGGTTATGTTTTATGTTGAATTAATGTAATTCTATTTTTATGTTGAATTGATAATTTTGTTTTGGTTGATAATATGCATAAAATTATTTTGGTTGTTTATTTTTAGATATGCGATGGGTATAGATTGGGTATGAAAAAATGGGTTATCCATGGGTATCCCCAAACCCATTGGGTATGGAGATGGGTATCTCTTTTCTTATTCGATTGGATATCGGGTAGGGTTTGAATATAAGATATTAAGTTCGGATTTGGGGATGGATAGTATAATACCCTATCCAAACCCTATCCATTGCCATCCCTAACCATGAAAAGGGCAAATAGTATTTTATGACAAAAGAAAAGAAACTCACATTTCAACACCCTCTTCTCCATTCTCCACAATCTTTGGAATCCTGTTAGTCCTCGACTTGAAGGAGGCATTCTCTCTCACCTTGCTCACTAGGCAAGAGTAGTGCCCTCTACCCAAAATGCACCAACTCTAGAAATAATTTCTCCTCCACCTCTCCTTTCCATGCCTCTCTTATTGCAATCCCAGGAGCCACCTTCACCACTACATCCTTTCCCTTTGCTCTGGCTTGCTTCCTCTCCTGTCGATGCCAAGCTCTTCTTGCCTTAAAGTGCATAATCTTCTGAAATAGGAGCAAAAAATCCATCGACCCATCAACCTCTACATAGACATCTCCTCCCCTCCCTTATCTCCACCGAATGGACCATTGTAGGGCATAAATTTCTCTCGCTGAAAAGCCATAACCCCCTTCTCTCCATTCTCAGCCTTTGCATATATCTTCATCCTATCAAAGCACCTCATCATAGTTGGAACCCTCTTCTCCTTCACCTCTCCCTCCTTAACTTCCTTGTCTCCATCAAAATAATCCTCCAATTTCTCATTTGACTCGATCTCAAATGCTAGAGATGAGGCATTTCTCTCTTCACCATCACCAAAACCAAAGCCAAGATGGGATTTGAGGTTGGGGCTCGATTTTTATTGGGACTGGGAGTTTTCTAGGGTTTTTATGTTTGGGGCGAGCACCAATGGAGAGAGGGTAGAGGTTGGAGAGAGATAAGGTAGCGGATGTCATAGCCTTCGTAAATGGGATAGAGTGTGGGAGGATTGGATCGTCGAAGAAGACCATGTCATGTTAAAAAAATAATAAAATCTACATTATATAACCATATCAGCCAATAACTAGCCATGTAGGCATGGATGACATTTATGGCCCTAATCAGAAGGTCTATGGATGACATTGCAATATTATGTAAAATGAAAGATTGATATTACAACATTTTAACATATAGGGGGTATTTGCAAATCGACCTAAAATATAGGAGGTTATTTTTTTACCCATTTGATTTACCATCCATTTAGTATTATATTTGATTATATGGTCATAGAATTTAATTATTTGACTTATATTCAAATTTATATCCATATTTATAGTATCTGATTTATATCCATTTTTATTTAAAATAAAAATAAATATATATATTTTTATCCCATTAATATCCATATCTATATTTGTATTCATTAAATAAAAAAAATATATATATATATATATTGATATCTGATACATATCCAATCTTGTTTTAGCCCCATTTGCGATTCTATATTTGGTATATATTTTATGGTTGAGTCTCCTTGGCTTTTGATGGCTGCCTACCCTTTTAACCCTTTTATCCATTTTTATGCTTAAGTTATAAGGTAATTCCCACCCCGTCTTGTAAACATAAGAATTTTTTCTTAAGAAAATCCTTTTTTTTCTTGGTAAATTGAGGAGCCATAGTTGTATCAAAAAAAGAAATAAAGGCTAGTTTACAAAAACACCCCAAAATAGAAACATAGATACATAGGGTACCAACAAAAAAGAGACTCATATATATAAAAGCTGCCCCTATGATTAAGTACACTGAGTGACTAAAATTGCGAATTTGGAAGATAAGTAACTGCAACCTATAGAGTAATACTTCACTATCGAACTATGCACCAAGCTTGCAAGTATAATAAGTAGCCAACTCAGCTCAATTTTAAGATCATGTAGTTGCTTGTTCCCAATATATAACCTTTGATATCTATGAGCCCAAATGAGAGCAGAAAAGAATTGAAACAAACTCTACTTGTGCACTACTCCATGATCATAATCTAGAGAGTAATGCCTAGAAATTAGCTAGACATTGCTATAACTAGTATAGATCACCATAAGAATGCCATGGACAAGTTTCCATATGTGATTTGTAAAGTTGAGTATGGCTGAATCTCCTGTGCCATAGTTTTCCCTGTTAATATTAGAATTTCAGCATAATGACCATGAGTTTGATGAAATCAAAATACAGCTCCTAAGCTAAATGCAATCTTTGATAAGTATACAGAGGCACCATTTTGCCAGCATGTTAATCAATAATTTATCACAACAAAGAAGAATATCATTAGAAAAACCTCCACTATTGGTTTTTGGTAAGTGAAGTCAACAGCCATATGAAGTACTAGAGATTTAATATTACTAAAAACCTCTTCTTGTCCACATGATAAAATCTACTCTCCTTATTTGTTAGACCTGCTCCTCTTAGAACAACTCTCCTTTGGCATACATAAAGCATTCGACACTTCACATTGCACCTCCAGCTATTAGCCACATAGGTTCGGCACACCAGAATGGGTATCCATATTGCCATAGCACCATCCTAAAATTCCACTGATAGGATTGTGATCACGGTTTGCAAAAGTATATATCTTTATTCTCCTCATTGGAAGGCAATCTCCCTGCTATCAGCCATCAGAATATCAACAAAAAGTAAGTTAAAGATAGTGTCCTACATTCGGTTCATATCTCCTTTAAGAGTATAATATTCTATATATTCTGTAGCTTAGTTAGCCTCTCTTAAAACATGAGAAATTTTACAAAGCCTACTAGTTGATTCTGTGACGACGTCTGGCCAATGGAAAATATGAGAAAAGTACTTAGAAAATAGGAGATCTGCTTTTTTCTATAACTTTTTTAGTCATTGGCCGATTGCAAATGGCCATGACCTTTGGAAAGAATGGTAGGGAGGTCGAATGACATGACCCAGGGGTGTGGCACCGAAGAGCAATGGCACTAGTAGCTAGAAAAGAGGAAGAAGGCTTAGCCAAAATAGGAGAAAATAGAGTTTTGATTTTTAGTGTGTTTTTGGCAAAATTGGTGGCTAGTAGCACTGTGCAAGGCCATACGAAGAAGGAAAGGAAAGAAATGAAGAAGGGCTAAGGCTTACCTTGGGCTCTGGCTATGTCTTCAACCATACACAAGATTAGAAAAGTCGATGAAAATAAAGAGAAAGCGGGAGAAAGAAGAGAGAGGATGGTTGGCTGCTTGGGATGGAGGGCTATAAGGGGTAAGGGATTTCTTTAATGGAGGAGATATAGGATTTTGATCCCCCTAGACCTCCGATTCTCTCTGGAGGAATTGGAAAGGAAGAAAACTCCTTCTAGGAGTCTTCTTTCCTCCTGATTAACTGCGCCTAGCAAAGCTAAGCTGCGGCAAGGCCTTGCCAATGAAGTGGACTGGGTCGAGGTGGGCTATAATACCAAGTATCCTTTTTTTTTCTCTAACTTGAAATGAATTATGAACAAGATGCTTAAGAGATGGAGTAGCCAAGCTGAACATAATTTGAGATTTACAGTAGTTGACTACTTGGCCAGACAAAAATAGTAAGAATCAATAATAGCATGAATACACAGCATCTAAATCATAACTCTTGAGATAATGATGTAGTCATCAACAAAGAGGATATAGGAAATTGATCGGCCACCTCTTGGTCTATAGGCTTTCAGCATATGATTGTGCACCATGTTATAGTCCACAATATTTCAGGCATCACCTAGCTCTGATATCATATTATAGACCCATGATATCGCTCGAATGTCAATCATCCTTGATATCATAAGCACCGATATCATGTTGCGAAAGCTCTTGATCTCTAGCATGGACCTGAAGAAACTAGTGATGTTTTCTATGGACAGCAAACTATCGATCCTCCACCTGGATCTGTGATGGAGCACCTCCCTCCTTGGGCTTGAGGAAGACGCCCCCTTCTCTAGGGCTTCATCAAGAACCTAGGGCGACAACTCTAGAGAGAAGAGAAGAAGAGAGTTGAGGGAGAAAAGGTCTGTGTTCTACTCTATTAAAATCCTAATACAATCTGTGTATTTATACATAGCCATTAGGCCCGACCAAAAAATTTTCCAACTAACCCAATAAATGAAAACACTCACCGAGCCCATGTACACCCATGTCTCCCATGCTCTCATTCTCTAGATCTAGATTCGATCCATACATGAATTAGCCACCTTAGGACCTCTCAAATCAGACCTTAAGACCCCTAGGATCAACCTAGATCTTAGTCCAAAACAAACCCTTACATAACTCTGCCCGCGCACTGAGCCGGCTCAGTCTCAGTATTGAGCCGACTAAGTTTCACTAGATCGGCTCAATCTAAAACTGAGCCGACCCAGTCCTATGCCATGCCAGCAGTTCCGAACACGCAGCTCTCTATTTTTTCTATGCTCTAAGACTTAGTCGATCCAGTTTTGGACTGAGCCGGCTAACCTGCAGAAAATTTTTTTTCTGCACTCTTGATTCTCCAGCTTTGGTTCCTTGTTTCACCTTATATCCTAGGTCTATGAAGCACCAACCAAGCCCTTGGAATCTTCGGAGCCAACACCCTGACTCCTCCCATGGCCTTTCAAGGCTTGGGAGCACCATAAATCCTCACAATCTCTACCTTGGTGCCCTAAGCCTTAGCAAACCCCTTGGCAATGACCTCCTACATGATCCTGCTGTCCCTGCGCACTCAACAGCCCCTATGCAAACATCGCTTCTGCCAATCCTCTTTAGCTGTTGTGCACCCTTGAGGCCTTTGAGATGACTGCCTCCACCGCTGAAGACCTGTGCTTGCTTCTTGGTACCATCCTAAAATTATAAGATCCCTTCTGCTTAGCAGCTGCATCACTTTCTCTGAACTTTTCTAGAAAACCTACAGCACTTTTGCACCAACACATGCTGTACCATCTGACACGATCTCCTTAGAACTATGTCTATCTATTACACAAGCTGCTCCACCTGGAACTATGCATCACCGATGCTCTGAACTCATGTCAAATTTTTTCTTCAATTGTGAAGCCACCACTATGGAGCTCCATCAATATTCAAAGTCCACCTGATGCCGCAAAAGTCGACTCTATCATCGAGTCCCTCGAGGCCAACCATCCAATGCTGCACTACTGGGCCTACCACTGTACCTCGAACATCGTCGCTGCTCCTTCGAACCCTCCGTACTCTACAGCCCTCTTCGAAGCCATCTCGGATACCTTTGCAACCCACGGACACCTCCAAAATCCAAGAGCTCATCCAACTTTTTTAAATCCAGCAACTGAACTCTAGAGAATTTTATCCTAGTCCTTCTCTTCTATCCCTACACCAGCCATCGCTTCAGTTGTGCCGGAGAACCATCCTCCACCTGAACCGTGACTCTCCTTGGTGCTTCTGCAGAAGAAACCTGATCCATGATACTTTTGACTGTCTGAGACCTCCTGACGCTCTCTGAGACCTCCTAACTCTCCCTGATACCTGCATTCAGTTTCTCTGAGATACCATTGACACTCTTTGCTAAGATATACTCTTTGACTGCTGCACCACCGAGCCTCTCTCAGCCCTGTGCCTCCAGGGTAGTGCTCTTGCAGCATTCCTGCGCTCCCTGACTCATCTCTATACCGCTCTACAGCCATCTAGCCCTAACCTGCTAGACCTCCATGGATCATCCATCTCCATCACTTCTAAGGCTTTGCAAATTCATGCTCTGATCGAATCACTGAATACATCTCCGACTACTTTCTCGCCTTTCAGATATCGAAGGACGTATAGTCACTTCTTCAGCCTTTCTTCAACCATTATTCCTTGAAAAATTTCTCTTCAATAGCCCTACACTGCTCATCTTTCTAGAGAATTTTGATGCTCTCCGCTGAGATATCTTCCTCGGCTGCTGCATCATCGAGCCTTTCTCAGCCCTGCATCTCTAGGAAAGCACTACTGCAGCACTCTAGCGCTCCCTATCTGTCACATAACAATCATACACCTCGACCTTTTCACCAAGATCGATTAGCAAATCATGCACCAAGTCCTTCCATCCTGAGAAAATCTCTTTCCATTAATCCTCTTAACCTCTATCTTTAACTCGCTACTCCCGGTTGGCCAAACCACAGTAACAATAAGGTAGATTTGAGACATACCATGAAATTCTTATGTAGATTTCTGATTTTACCTTATATGACTTGTCCTTCACTTTCATGCACCATTAGGCTCTAAAATCTAGCTCTTTCCATGCTCCATCAGACTCTAAAACTTGGCTCTGATACTATGTTGTGGTCCACAATATTTCAGGCATCACCTAGCTTTGATACCATATTGTAGACCCATGATATCGCTCGAACGCCAATCATTCTTGACATCACAAGCATCGATATCATATTGCGAAAGCTCTTGATCTGTAGCATGGATCTGAAGGAATCAATGATGTTCTCTATGGGCAGCAAACCACTGATCCTCCACCTGAATCTATGATGGGGCGCCTTCCTCCTTAGGCTTAAGGAAGATGCCCCCTTTTCTAGGGCTTCTTCAAGAATCTAGGGTGGTAACTCTAGAAAGAAAAGAAGAAGAGAGTTGAGGAAGAAAAGGTCTACATTCCACACTCAATTTAAATCCTAATACAATCTATGTATTTATACATAGCCATTAGGTCCGACCAAAAAACTCTCCGACTAACCCAATACATGAAAGCACTCACCGAGCCCATGTACACCCATGTCTCCCATGCTCTCATCCTCTCGATCTAGACCTAACCCATACATGAATTAGCCACCTTAAGACTTCTCAAATCAGACCTTAAGACTCCTAGGATCAACTCAGATCCAAGCCCAAAATAGATCCTCGCGTAACTCTGTCCGCGCACTGAGCCAGCTCAGTACTGATACACCCATGTCTCCCATGCTCTCATCCTCTGGATCTAGACTTGACCCATATATGAATTAGCCACCTTAGGATCTCTTAAATCAGGCCTTAAGACTCCTAGAATCAACCCAGATCCTAGCCCAAAACAGACCCTTGCGTAACTCTGCCCGCGCACTGAGCCAGCTCAGTCTCAGTACTGAGCCGGCTAAGTTTCATTGGGTTGGCTCGATCTAAAACTGAGCCAGCCCAGTTTTGTGCCATGCTAGTAGTCCCGAATGCGCTGCTCTCTATTTTTTCTATGCTCTGAGACTTAGCCGACCCAGTTTTGAACTGAGCCGATTAACCTATAGAAAATTCTTTTTCTGCAATCTTAATTTTTCAGCTTTGGTTTCTTGCTTCATCTTGTGTCCCAGGTCTATGAAGCACCAACCAAGCTCCTGAAATTTTCAGAGCCAACATCCTGACTCCTCCCATGGCCTCCCAAGGCTTGGGAGCACCACAAATCCTCACACACCACATATTATAAGATTTTGGAGAATACCTCAGAACATAGAATAAATAAGTAGAGCAATAGAGAAAAACCTTGTCAAAAACCTTGAGTTAGGATAAACCAATTTGTAGGATCCATTAATTAGTAAAGAAAATTGAGGCCTTTCAACGCAAGTCCTGATCCATTAAATAAATTTTTCATAAAATTCCATCTATTGAAGATGAGGACTAATGGATCCAATCAAAAGCTTCCTCCATGTCTATTTTTAGCATCATCAAACTTCTCGAGGAAGGTGCCTACAATAGGGAGTGCATGATCTCTTAAGTACAAAGAATATTATATGATATTTAGCAACCTTGCACAAAAGCTCCCTGCTCTGTCAATATAAGGTTAGGAAGGACTACTTTCATGTAGTTCACTAGTACTTTAGCCACAAGTTTGTAGATAGTATTGCAAATCTTATAGGTCTGTAGTCATGGATGGTTAGAGGGCTAGACACTTTAGGGATCAAAGCAACATGGGTTCTCTTCCAACTTTCAGGAATCATTGCATGCCTATAGGAGTATTTGATAGTTTCTATGGCATCATTTTTAATGATATACTAGAAGTGATGGTAGAGGAACCTTGGAAAACCATCCAATGTAGGGCCTTTATTAGGATGCAAGTTTTTAATCACTTCCTCAATCTCCTCTAAGCTAATAGCTTTGACAAAAAGCTTCAAATCTCTTCTTCTACTCAAGTAAATCCTTGTAAGGCTAAATATTGTAAGGAATAACAATAAAAAGAACAAAAGTTGAATAATACTCCTTTCTCTATCTGCCTAGTGGCAATTACCTTCTCTGTGATGAGTACTTGTTGTCATCGTGAAACAATATGCTGCTTCTTGGCCTATGACATGCTCATTTGTCCAAACTACAATGGTGTCAATTTAGACATTTAAAACATAACAACCATAATGGGAATGTATTGCATCAAAATGTCCTCCGATCAAGCCAATATTCATAATCTAAGTATGAGTTGGCCAATATAGCCTATTTGTATAAATTTTGTGGTCTTAAAAACTCCTTTTCTAAAATTAAAGAATTCTAGTTTGATGGAGATCAAAAATGCCTATAAAAATATAAATATCTAGTGCCCATCATAGCTTATAGCAGATGTATCTTAATGAGTAGCTACTATATAATTTGTTCATGAATATGTTATGGAATAACATTAGATTTATTACCATGTTTTTGTTGATTTTTTTTATTTTTTATGAGAAATATAATGATAGATTCGAATCCTAGATGTCTCAGAAGTGAAGGAGGATTCCAACCAGCTAAGGCTAGTGGGCAATTTATCTTAATTTTATAATAAAAAATACCATAGTTTTCCAAGCCACATTGCTATCGCTATAATAGATAGATAGCATAAACTAATTCAAGAAATGTAATGGAGTGTCATTACTTTAGTCGAATCCAAATACCCTCCATCAATTCTAAAGATTTGAAGGTTATTATGTTTAATAAGTTACATAGTTTTAGATGAGGATCGATCTATTGAATATTCTTAAAATTAGTAGTCTTGATAGTTTTAGATGAGGATCGGTCTGTTGAATATTCTTAAAATTAGTAGTCTTGATTCCTAAACTACTTTTTCTTAAAATATTTTGATTACTTATAGTTCATGAATCATCTTGGAAAATGTATTTCAATAAGTTAGCATCATTTGTTACATGAGTGGAATTTAAGCAAGACATGAAATAAGGGAGAACCCTAATTACCATGATTATAATAAGAAAAATTAAATCCCATATCTGAAAGAGGGAAGAGCTTAAATTGATCTTTATTTACATTTTACTAGAAACTAGTTTGTCCTTGTAGAATTATTACTACTTATCAATGCACATTTTTTCAATTAAAGAAAATCCTAAAAATTAAAGAAAGCATTAAAAAATAAATTTGGCCTTGATTCTTTTGTATGGATCAATATAACACTTGCTAAGCCTCAGCACCCTTTTACGTTTTCCCATCTCAATGCACGGGAACTTGCTCCCTCCAATGTTGTGAAAGACCTCACTTTATCTCATGAGGGAATCATAGAGGATTTAGTTCCATTCATGTTTATATAATAAAAGTTAACCTTCACATTGTTGTAGCTAGAAGCACGAGTTCAATCAAGAAGACTGCATTATTATTTAAAGTTGTTACAAGATTATTTGTTAATTAGTGTCAAATCCAAAATAACAATAAGCAATCATACATAGAAAATAAAACACAATGGATTATAAGATTCGGTTTTTAGTCTATATCCACAAGCAAAGATGGAGAGAGATCTTACTATATTAGAAAATAAAGTACCAAGAGAATAAATAATGATCTCTATACTATGCGGCCGTCTAAATAACAAAAAACTTGATTACTATATATAGTCACCAAATCCTAAAACAATGAAAAAGGACTAAAATATCCAAATAGACCAACTAAAATCCAAAAATCAGATTGGGTCTGTACCCCCACAAGAGTCAGTGGTGGGCTCATGGAAAATTCGCTCCGATCACCTTCTCAAAATAATCAAATTGGATGATAAACTAGGTCATACCAAAATTTAAACCATATTCGACAAAAGTTATGTTGTGACCATACAAAATCTGTTGTTGCTAGAAATTATATGCTTTGAGAGCGGAGTAGTTGATCTCCTACAAGAGTGCTGGAGTGACCTACAAAATAAAATCCGAGCCAGAGAATTTGACTCTAACGAGGACTCTCCGATACTCAAGTCAACAGAAAATAGAAAAGTAATAACGAGTTCTCTGAGAGGAATTTCTTGCTTACATAAATCCTCGAAATTTATGATATTTGTAGAGAAAGTATCTTGCGGACGTTATGCTATTTTGCTAATCTTGGACCACTAATTACGTTGTTTTGAGATTAAGGCCATTTTTTTCAGAATAGAAAAATTATTACTGGCATGATCGAAATGCTTTATCTGCTCTCACGAATTTAGACCGAATGAAGAATAGTTTGGTCATGGCTGGATTACAGCTAGATTCCCACTTATCTTCAAGGAGAGCCATTGAGTGCATCGAAGAATTATTCATCTAAGATGATTTGGAAGTCTTGAATGCTGGATGAGCTGCTATCAAAGAAATCAGCTCGGAGGTGAGCTTTGGCTTTTCCTTCGGGTCGGAGGATATATAGAGTGTCTCTTTACCTTGGCATGCTGATGTCTTTATGCTGATCTGAGGTGGTTCAACATTAACTCGATCGATCTGAGGTATTTACATTACTACGTAATACTATCCTCCTAGTGCTGAGTCTAAGAATCAGACAAAAAGACTATTCTTTAAGTAATGCCTTGGATCGAGTATCATGCTCTTTTACTTCTGATCATACTTTCGACATTAATAGCTAATGATGCCAGCACGCAGTGCGAGCTATCAAAAATGATTGTGATTAAGGGGACCACTCGATTATTGGTTCCTTCGAGAGAATAATTTAAAGGGTGCCTTTTGGCCTTCATCTTTTTTTGTAAATTTGCCTAGAAGGTGAGCGAGAGAGAGACGATTGTGACAGCAACATTTACTGCCTTTCCTACTGAAAATTTTCTTCATAAGTTTTGAGAGCCAAATAGATCCCACGTTGGCAAGAATGCTGCAGGTGTTCTCGGCCCAAAGGAAGCAGGCTAGGGCCTTGTCTACTCATTCTTCGATTCCTGAGGGGAACACCATTAGGGCCTCGAATGTCATTTCAATGGTTGTTCCTCCTCAAGTTCTAGCGAGTATGGAAAAAAACCTTTTATCAACCAGCAAGCTAGAGGATTTAGGGGCAAAGACCATGGTTGAAATAGCGACTCTGATGACTAAAATCATGGTCGCACTGGGAGATTCGATAATAGAAGCTGCTATGGGGTTAGCCTTACCAGTTCCTCCAGCAAGGGTTGCTATGGAGGAGCATCTGGTAGAAGAGACTCCTATAGAGGATCTTCCCACAAGAGCGGTAGGGGATGGAGGTAGCTAATCTTCCTGAACTGACCAGAATAATCGAAGCTATGGATCTACTGGAATAAATGGTGTTTGTTCCCAATCTACCTTTGATCAAAACATGGGTGGAGGCTTCACGACTGGCCCTTCTTTTTTCTTCTACCGCAAAGACCCTTAGAGCTGTAGCTGAGTTTCTAGAGGGCCACCTCTCATTTGAGAAGAAATGGGCTTTGGAGGAAGAAGGTGCTCAATGCCGGATGATGAGTGCTTTCAAGTCTTTGGCTTTGGTCAGTCATTATTTAAATAATTTTGCTGGGGTTACCTTTGGAGTTTAATCTTTGGAGCTTGCCGAGGTGAGGAAGGAGATTGACAGGTTAAGATACCATCTGGAGCAGAAAAAAATTGCTAGTACTGAGCTGACCAAGGAGATTGATTATTTTGAGAAAGCACTTTTTCAAGCCCATGAGATGATCGATCGTCGAGATGACGAGTTGAAGAAGGCTCATAGAAGGATTAAGGTCCTTGAAAGATGGAGGTCCGAAGCTGAGCGAGACTATCGTCAGGCTCGTGAAATTATAGACCATCTAAGGAGGACACTCGAAGAAAAAAGAAACTTACGTCTGAATTTCGTTCTCCAAGGGGTTCTGATAGGAGGCCGAACAAAAGGCTCAGGACCTCTGATAGAACATACCATGGGGAGGAGACATCTCAGAGGGCGAGAGTCCTTCAATAAGAAGGGTGCTTATAATTCGAGAACCCTCAGTGCCCCAGGCCAAGCTTCGAAAGGTGAGTGAAAGGCCCAACCAATTATATAAGAGCAGGACTGACATTATGATTAAAGCCTATAAATTATGATTCTCTATGGGTTTTGAGAGGTGTAAAGAAATGGCCCAGGCTCATCTTCCAAAAGATGACGCTAAATCTTTGTGGACAAATCCAACAGATAAGAGTTTGAAGGCCATGATAGATCACTGTCTCAAAAAATTTGCGACCTCATCTGATATCCTTATGGAAACAAATAGGATTGACTCTGCTTCATAGACAAAAGAAGCCGATATCGAAGAAGGCCACTCTAGAGTCAATCGTTGAAAGATTTTTGAAAGTTGTATTTTCTCTTCTTTTCTTGTAAGCCGATGTGGTGTTTAAGATTTATGAATTAAATATTATTTTTGCCAAAGCGATTTGCTTCTTCTCCCTCCTCCCTATTACGCTCTAAATTTGTATGTTGAATCCCGATCTAAGGTACATTTTGTCATCTTCGAAGCACTTATCAGTGGATTTGAAGGGATTCGAAGGGGATGGAATCAAAACCGCCCCTCACATGGTAATTATTGTCACACGTCTCTACACGTCTCTTCGAAGGTGGTACAGAGCATGATTGCGGTCGTTTGCATCAGTTGTCATACTAGCAGCGGAGGCTGCATCCAAACAATATTTGTCACGCATCCGAGTTATATCGATTTATATTTTCCATATTTAATGCTCTAAAAGGATAAATCATTTGAAAATCCCTCTGATTTAATTCGTATATAAATCTTAGGTGAGACAAAGTGTCAGGCTCTGTTGTCTCTTTTTGTCATCGTAGGTTTTTCATTTGTTCATTTTTTTCTACTTGTCTTTTCATTCTTTTCTTTCGGAGGAATGGCTCACTCCGGAGATTTAGATTTTGTGTCGATGACCTTTCAGTCAGAGATGACAGAGAGAGATTTGGTGTTGATTCATAGCAAGTTTCATATTCCTCTAGGATTCCAATTAGAAGTTCCAAAGGCGGAGGAACATGCTTGTAGTCCTCTACCAGGTCGGATTAGCGTCTACGAGGAATGCTTCCGAGCTGGGCTAAGATTTTTTCTTCATCTTTTTTTTGTCATTCTTTTTCATTTTCTCAAAATATCGCTATGCTCAGTTGTTCTGAACTCATGGCGACACATCTATGGCTTTACTGTAGCATGTGTTTTAGTTGGGATCGAATCTAGCATCACACTTTTTTGCTATTATTTTATCTTGAAAAAGCATCCTAGATCTCGCGAATGGTGGTACGTAACTCCTAAGTGTAGAAAAAAATACTCCACTAATCTGAGGTGCTCCTTCCACTGTTCATGGTTGAAAAGGATGCTTTTTATTTATCTCTTGCTCCTTAGGTGATGAGTGGGGCTTTGTGGATTGGGGCGAGTCCCAAGAGGCCATGTTGAAGGATCCATTGCTTGACCACTTGAGGCAAGATTTGGAGACCTTGTGCAGCTTCAAGATTCCAGAACTGAAAGAGCTCTTATTCAAATAGACCCTATTCAATGTGGGCATCGGTCAAGTTGGCCCCGAAGGTACGTACCAGTCTATTGCCTTATGATTATAGATTTGATGTTAATGGATTGATATTTTGGATAATAGGAATGGATCCGAGCTTACCGAAAGTGCTGGGTCCGAAGATCCTTCAAAAGATAAAGGTAGAACCAACCGGCAGTAGATCTGCCCATGCTTGAGTTGAGCTTCTTCCTACACTGTCGATCTCTAAGTTAGAAGAGCCTAAACCCCACGCCATTGATAATTTCGAGATTGTGTGGGTTCAGCATGATTTGAGCTCTCTGATTCCTGAGGAGGGTCAGAAGAGTTTGGCTGAATGCTTATTCAGCGAAGTTATTTTAAGTCTACTGGCTCCCGATGTCTCTGATCTCTTCCCAAAGGAGGAGCCGGTCGAGGCTGCTGAAACTTTCGGGACTGCACCAGCTAGATTAAAGCTGAGGCATCGGCCCTGGAAGATTATGATCTAGTATGTAAAGCTTTCTCTGACTTACTCTATCCGACCGATGTGACTAAATTATTGATCGAGCCTCTCAAGGTAATGAGACGAAAGGCCCTACATTGCTTTGTCTGGGTAACTTTGAGATGCATGTCATTGTGCTTTTTCTAATTTTCTTGTTTTAAGATGTTCGAGTAATCCGAGATATTTTGATAGCTCACCCATTATATGAATGGATTTATTAAGCATTTTGTTAAACTTTTGGCTAAAGCAGCAAAGCACAAAACTGACGTAGAAATGCTCAAAATCATAAAGGATAAGACACTAAAGATAGCTGGGGAGGCCTCCGTAAGGGTTGACATCGCCAAAAGAAGAGCTAAGAGGACCAAAACAGCATTGAAGAAGGCCATTGAGGAGAATTCTCGGATGTTAGGCATTTGAAAAGCTCAGGCAGTAGAGATAGAGGAGCTCAAGACTCAATCTGCAAAGGTGGGAGAACTCAAGGCCAAGGTTGCATAGGCAAGAACCATGCTAAAGGCTATAAAGGAGATAATAGCTAAGCTTCGAGGCAAACTGAAAGTGCGAGTTGAGACTACTACTTTAAAAGCTGTCAAGAGTTTTCGAGTGTTAGAAGAGTTCAAACAAGAAAAGGTAGAATTTGCAATCAACACTTATGACAAGAAAAAATGCTTTGTCCAAAGTGTATTGACTGCTCGTTATCCAGAATTGAATTTGGATTTTTTGGACGATATCCCGTACCGCTTGCCGCCGATGTGGTTGGAGCTCCCATCGGCCCAAAAAATATTTTTTGAGTTCACTTTGTCTCTTTCTTCTGTATGTTTTGGCTTATCAGAGCTACTATAAAGAAAATTCCATATGAATGAAACTTTCTTATTTTTGACCATTTTTTCTCTCACTCAGTCTTTTTTATTTTACTCCGATCTGAGGAATTAAAACTTTGACCCAAGGAGCCTTGAATAAGTTGACTCCAACTTGAAGGCTTATGAATTGATCTTTTCATTAATCGTGTGTGTAATTGACGGGACATGTTCATTTTTCTGCATGGCATTAAATGCGCGCATAGTTTAAGATATGACGTAGCCATAACCCTCATGTAAGGCTTTGGCGTATAGCTATGGGTTGGTGAATTCATCCAATTGTGGACTTGTACGTTGAATGATTTGATAGGAGCAATTATGGTGGACTTTTCTTTTTAAGGGAGACTTTCATCTGCTTTTTCCTTCATTAGTGACATTTAGAACATTCCGTGGGATGATGGTAGAGTGGTGCGCTCCCTTAGAGAGGAATGAAGTCATGTTCCTTTGCTAGGGTTGTAGTCATCTACTTGAAGAAGGGAAGAAGACTCAATCGGCTTTGACCGATTTAAAGATGCTTGTAATGGATGTTCTAATTGTGGAATGTTCATGTTCTCAATCTTAAGATCTTTGTTATTTCGCTTCTCACATCAGAGGTGGTCGTTCCCTCAGCCTTGAGTACTTTGTCACTATTTTCTTGTCTCGTAAGGACAGGAATCCAGTGATTATTTTCTGGGTGCTTGCGTGGTGCACCACTTTCGAAGGGGAGGAGGAGAGGGTCGAGCCACTTTTGGGGATGAAGGTCTAGATTACATCCTCAACCTCGAAGGCTCCTTTTGCTGTGGTTTTCTTGAAGACCACAGTCTTGGGTTAGCAAGGTGATGCTTTTATGCAAACCTGATTGTTCCCCAGGGTTTTCATGTGTGCGTCTACATCAACGTAGGGCACCTTGGTTCGAGGCTGTGTGAAGTTAGACTCCAAGCGAATGTGATCTTGGCCTCGGTGTATTTATTCTCAGCAGACTCGCGACCTTCTTTAATCCCAATATCGACTGTGGTTTCATCGAAGACTATGACTTGAGACTGCGAAGAGATTAGCACCACGTGAATGCAATCTTGACCTCGGTGGGCTCATGGTCGTGCTATTCCCATTTTAGGATGTGATTCTAGAGCAAAGAAGACAACATCATATTGGAATCTTGATTCCATAGGGTTTGTTGTGATTTTGGTGTAATATCCTCTATTTTTCTTTTTCTTTTCGCTGTTTCTTGTAAAAGCAGGACTGTCATTGTTGCTCTTGTAAGAACTTTTCTTCTATAAATAAATGTCATTCTATATTTTTTGTTTGTCGAAGTGAATGTGGATTTTGGAGAGATCAATCTTGATCCAAGAAATCCTTTTATGAGGTATTCTGACCTCAATAATTTTGACATTACTTAGTTCTAACTTATGAAATTTTGCTAAGTTGACATCCCAATAAAAAGGGATCTTGAAAGAAGCAGTTCTGATATGAGAAACTTGCTATAATACTATCTCGATCAAAGAAATCTTGTAGGAAGCAATTCCAATCTGAGAAACTCGCTGTAATAGTATCTTGATCAAAAGAACCTTGTAAGAAGCAATTTCCATATGAGAAACTTGTTATTTTGTCATTCCGATTTAAGGGATCTTGGACAAGGCAGTTCCAATCTAAGAAACTTATTGCTTTATCATCCCAATCAAAGAAATCTTGGACAAAGTAGTTTCGATCTGAGAAACTTATTATTTTATCATCCCGATCAAAGAAATCTTGGACAAAGTAGTTCTGATCTGAGAAACTTGTTGTTTTATCGTCCCGATCAAAAGGACCTTGAATAAAGCAGTTTCAATTGAGGAACTTATTATTTTATCATCCTGATCAAAGAGGCCTTATGGAACTTCTCTTGAGTCTTTCCTATCATGCAGGTATAAGTCAATGAATTTAGAAATTCATTTATTTAATATTATATGATCATTGATAATACATGTGGAGATTGACCGAATTCCAAGGCCTAGGAAGTGGAGTCTCATTTAGCTGCTTCAAATAGTAAGTTCTCGGGCATATCACCTCATCAACTTGATAGGGGCCTTCCTAGCTAGGTGAAAGTTTTTCTTGCTCCGTGGGCTGTGAAACTTTAGTTCACCAAAGGACAAGATTGCCAGCTCGAAATTCTTTGATCTTAACCCGAGTATTGTAGTATCTAGTTACCCTCTAGTGATAGGCAACTATCCTCATTACAGCACATTTTCTGCTCTTCTCGATCAGGTTGAGGTTAGCTCTGAGCCATATTGGGCTAGTGTCTTTACCATACTCCTCGACATTGGGGAAAAAAGCCTGAATTCTATAGGTATGACTGCCTCTATTCCAAACGCCAAATTGAAGGAGGTTTCACCAGTGAAAATTCTTTGAATGGTTCGATAGGCCTAGAGGACATGATAAAGCTCTTCTATCCATAACCTTCCAATCCGATCTAGTTTGGCTTTCAGGTCTTGTAGAAGAGTTCTATTGGTGACTTCTATCTCTTCATTTGCTTATGGATGGCCTACTGAAGTGAAGCGCTGCTCTATCTCATGGTCTTCATAAAACTCACGGAGTTGGGCTCCACTAAATTATCTATCATTGTCGGAGATTAATACCTTGGAAAGACTATATCGGTAGATGATCGACTTTCAAATGAAGTTTTGGACTTTCGTTTCAGTGATTTGGGCTAAGGGTTCAGTTTCAATCCATTTTATGAAGTAGTTAATGGCCACCAAAAGAAACTTGTGCTAGCCTAAAGCTTGAGAAAATGGACCTAAATTGTCCAATGCCAATTAGGCGAATGACCATAGAGCTTCAATTGGAGTCAAAAGTGCTGCCAGTTAAAGCTAGATCCTATCATTTCATTAGCATTGCTTGCACTTTCTGACAAAATTTGGTGCATCTTGTTGCATTTGTTGTGGTATTAACTCACTCTGATACTAAACTATTAAAATATCAGCTACTCTGATATAGTTTGTTAAGGATCTAGTACCAAATTATTACGATAGAAAGAAAAAAAATAAAATAAGAAAATAATCAAGTAGTGGATTAGCCTAAAGGCTCGTCTCCATAGGACATACAAAGCTTTACTATGAAAGAAAAAATAGGTACAAGAGGAGAACATCCACTCTCAACTCACCATACATAAATCTCTCTCAACTAGAAGCTATCCTCACAAAAGCTTTCTAAGAATCACAAAAAGATCCATAGAAGCTGCAAGATGCTCTGCCCTCACAGTCTTCTTACTAGATACTATGCACCTATTACTTCTCTCTCTTACGGGCTGCACGTACACGATGCTCTGTCAAGCTTCTCTTGATGGCTGTCTGAGCCTCTCTACGTGCTTCTCACACCACATGTGCCATTTTTTTTACTCCACAGCACCTCAGCCCTTTAAATAGGATGAGAATCCTCTTCTCAATAGTTAACAAGAGTCCTAACAGAGCTCGTTCTTCTAATATGAGTCGAACATGTTCTTGATGGAGTCTTGAAATATTTTTTGACCTTTAGATGATGACCGCAATCTTCCATGACTGCTGGATCTTATGGTCCATGCGCAACTTCCGTAGATCCCTTGGATTAATCATAATCCAAGTCCAAACAGAAAAAATTTCATTATATTCTATTTGCCTCCATTAAGCCGACTCGATCAGGGATCGAGTTGGTTCGACTACGTCTCGTTCGAACTCCTGCTGTCTATCTGCCTAAGAGAGATGGCTCGACTGTGGTTCAAGCTGTTCAATCTCAATCCATGATGGCTCGACTGCATATCAGAGCTGGCCTGACTGCTATGCTGAAAACTAATTCTCTTCTTACTGTAGATCGAATTTGAGATATCAAATTCTAAAAATCTTCACCTCGACTCGATATTTGGCCTCCATCTAACTTTAAAAGCTTATGATCTATCTTGCTTCCATGCCCTGGGGCACAACTGCTGATCATGGATGGGCAAACATGGGAGTCAAGCCAGGCCGCTCAATCCCACCTCTATCATGGACTGTATCCACTTTGATCTGAGATCTGCTCGAAGAATTCTCCTACGATAATAGAAATTTTGCTCTACAACATTGCCTCTCGTCCTTCCGAGTCTTCCATCTCGTGCCCAATCCATCTCCACATGGAGCTCCACCTTGCACTGGGCTCCCTCTGGCTCCTGAAGCTTCACCTCGCATTGGATTTTCTGTCCGATAGTAATGTTCTCTTATCTTCTTCTTTTTCTCTAATATCATCCTATTGCCATGCATGACCTTCAGAATTTCATCACCAGCTATCTATCTATAGCCATTTAAATTCAGTCTGCTTAGTGAGATAAGATTTCATCTGAAATTAGATATATATTAGACCTTTTCTAATCTCCTCACTGTACCATCATGTGTCTTTCAACTGACCATCTCGATGTCTCTAATCGCATAGCTCGATCCATCCGATAGATAAATAGTGCCTTCACTACTCTTCAGTGAGTCAAACTGCTTCTTTCTGCAACAAACTTGATATGTGCATGTAGAATCTAAAATTTACTACTAAAAAAATTAGATACCTTATCAGATATCTCCAGGACATCATTCTCTAACTCGCTACTAGCCGTCGCTGTAGTAGCCCTCGTCCAATCTTGGAGTTGTGGATAATTTATGACTCGATATCTTAACTCATCGCACCTGTAGCATTTGATCTTGCTAGGATCCCTTATCTTAAATCTGGATCATCCTCCTCGCGATCCTTTGCCGCTCCATCTACCGTCTCCTACTTCTTAAAAAATTGCCAAAGCTGAGCTGCCACCATCTGAGCTCGAAGTTAGGTTCTTCCTCTTGAGAATCTCATTATGGAATATTACTGTTGTGACCTCGTCCATCTTGATGATGATTTTTTTTTACTAAAAGAATAGTCACCAAGAACTCATACAAAGGAAGGAGCGACGCTAGCAAGACCAACGTCCTGATCTTCTTCTTATCTTTTCATCAATACTGAGGATGTTGGTGAGGATCTTCTAAAAAATGGATAGATGCTTTCGTACGCTTTGGCCTTCGTCCATCCACAGCTAATAGAACTACCTCCAAAGAAATAGTATATTGGTGAGCAACTTCGTCATGTACAACTCCTCGAACTTCAACCACAGCACCGTCGAAAAAATCTCGCCAAGTACATGGATCACCACATCATCTACTAGGTACAAGTGAATCATGCTTACCATCTACATTTAGATCTACTTTCAATCCTTTACCACTATGGTGGCTGGCATCTCATCATATAAAAGAGCATCGATCAACCCATATTGGATGAGGACATCCTTTATACTTACTTGCCATAAGAAGAAATTACCTTTTCCATCGAACCTATTGATCTCCATCTTGATTATGCTTGTTTTCTCCATATTCTTCAATCTCTATCCACTGTTACAATCTATGCTCTGATACTATCTGGCATTGATACCAATTATTATAGTATCAACTCATTCTAATACCAAACTATTGGGATATCAGCTACTCTGATACCACTTATTAAAGATCTAGTACCAAATTATTGCAGCAGAAAGAAGAAAAAAATAAAATAAGAAAATAATCAAGTATGTGGATCAGCCTAAAGGCTTACCTTCATGGGGCATGCAAAGCTTCACTATGAAAGAAAAAAATAGGTACAAGAGGAGAACACCCACTCTCAATTTATCATACATAAATCTCTCTCAACTAGAAGCTATCCTCACAAAAGCTCTCTCAAAATTTTAAGAAGACCCACAGAAGCTACAAGATGCTCTACCCTCACAGTCTTCTCATTGGATGCTGTGCACCTATTGCTTCTCTCTCTCGTAGGCTGCATGTATTCGACGCTCTGTCAAGCTCCTTTCAATGGCTATCTAAGCCTCTCTATGTGCCTCTCATGCCACACGCACCATCTTTTTTGCTCTACAATATTTTAGCCCTTTAAATAGGATGAGAATCCTCTTCTTAGCAGCTTATAGAAGTCCTAACAGAGCTCATTCTTCTAATATGAGTCAAACATATTCTTGATGGAGTCTTGAAATATTTTTCGACCTTTAGGTCATGACCGCAACCCTTCATGACCGCTGGATCTTGTGGTCCATGTGCAACTCTGGTAGACCTCTTGGATTAATCATAATCCAAGTCTAAATAGAAAAAATCTCATCGTGTTCTATTCACCTCCATCGAGCTGGCTCGATTAGGGGTCGAGCTGGCTCGACTGTGTCTCATCCGGACTCCTTCGGTTTGTCTACTTAAGAGAGCCAACTCGATTGTGGTTCGAGCCAACTCGATCTCAATCCGAGTTGGCTTGACTGCATATCAGAGCTGGCCTGACTGCTGTACTAAAAATTAATTTTCTTTTTGTTGTAAGTCAAATTCGAGGCATCAAATCCTAACAGCATTGTAGTCCAATAGTAGCCCTATTGGAGGATCTTATAAGATAAGGATCTATCCCTCAAGTTGCTTCCATAGATATCTTTATGGACTTCTCGTAGGGCTGTAGTCAGTTTTAGATGGGCACAGGCATTTCAAAAGAGGTTGAAAGAAAAACCGCTTGTATAATTCATTATTGAGCAATACATATCTTGCAGCCTTATTTTTTATCCTTCGAGCTTCTTTTCGATTAGGTGGTAGCTCGTCTAATCTTAGATACCTCAGAGAGAGGTCCATCCAGCTAGGTTTCTCATCGATTTGTTAGATGACAGTAGGCTCTTCTAAGCTCAAGGTTTTTAAGACCTCAAAGTAGGTCTCTTTCTTTAGGTTGGCGAGCAATGATGATGCCAGTTTGGACAAGGCATCAGCTCTGGCATTTCATGTCCTAGGAATCTATTGGATATCAAAATTTTGAAAAAGTGAGACCAAATTCTTTACCTTTTAAAGGTATTTTCTCATATTCTCCTCTCGAGCTTTGTACTCTCCCTTGATTTATCCAACCACCAGCTGAGAATCACTGAAGATCTTCAGATGCTAAGCCCTAGCTTCTTTGGCGATCTTTAGTCCGACAATCAGAGTTTTGTATTCTACTTTGTTATTCATAGTTAGAAACTCGAAGCTCAAGGCATATGTAGCCACATCTCCTTCAGAACTAGATAAAATGAGCCGGCTCTTAACCTCGATAGATTTGATGAACTATCAATATGTAAGATCCATAATTCTTCTAGGTCTGGTCTCATGTTTTTGTCATCTTTTGAGCTTGTAGGGTCTTTTGGCCATTTTTCGACATCTACTTCTTTCAAAGTTTCTCCATCTAGGATGGTGCATTCTAGAACAAAATTGGCTAAAATTTGGATTTTGATAGAAGGCCTTGGTCGGTAATGTATATCTAACTTTGAAAGTTCTAGGGCCTACTTTACAATCCGACCCAAAGTATCTAAGTAATGCAGTACTGCCTTAATTAGTTGATCTATGAGCAGTACCATAGTATGATCTTTGAAGTAGGGTCAGAGTTTTCTTACCGTGATAACTAATGCAAAAACTAGCTTTTCCAACTTGGAATATTTGGTCTCTGCATCATGAGGGAACTTGCTAGTATAGTAAATAGGCTTTTGTAGCTATTCTTCTTTCCGAACGAGGATTGTGCTAATCACCATAGGAGAAACAACAAGATATAATAAGAGCTCTTCTCTTGGTTGTGGCTTGGTGAGCAATGATGAAGAATTAAGGTATCACTTTAACTCCTCAAAGGCTTCTTGGCATTCTAGAGTCCACTAGAAGTTTTTCGACTGCCTAAGGGTCTGAAAAAATGGGAGACAGCTCTCAACTGATCTGAAAATAAAATGGTTGAGAGAGACTATTTTATCGGTCAAGCATTGTACCTCTTTGACTATCTTTGGTGGTGTCATCTTCAAGATCATTTTGATTTTCTCCGAATTTGTTTCGATGCCTCTTCGTGAGACCATAAAGCCAAGGAATTTGGCAGCTATAACTCTGAAGGCACACTTCGTAGGATTCTATCTCATCTTGAATTGGCGAAGGGTGTTGAAGATCTCCTGGAGGTCTGCGACATGGTTTGGTGTTGCACGACTCTTGACCAGCATGCCATCAATATATGCCTCCATATTCTTATCGATCTGATCTTTAAAGATCTTGTTTACCAGTCTTTAATATGTGACCCTTATATTTTTTAGTCCAAAAGGCATCACCCTATAACAAAAGAGTCTACGGTCAGTAATAAAGTCTATTTTTTCTTCTTTAGGTGCCATCCGGATTTGATTATAGCTGAAGAAGATGTCCATGAAGCTGAGGAGCTCATGCCCTGAAATAGCGTCGACCAATTGATCGATTCGGGGTAGTGGGTAGCTATCTTTTGAACAAGATTTATTCAGATCGATAAAATTGATGCACATGCGCTATTTTTTATTTGCTTTTTTTACCAGCACAATGTTCGCCAGCCAATCTGGGTACATCGCTTCTCTGATGAAGCCAGCTTTGATCATTTTGTCCAATTCCTCGGCTATAGCCTTCTAGCACTCTAGGGAAAAGCTATGCTTTCTTTGCTTTATTAGATGGTAGGTTGGATCTATCTTTAAGTTGTGGGACATCATTTTTGGATCAATCCCAGGTATGTCTGTAGCTGACCAGGAGAAATGATCCATATTTGCTTGCAAAAGAGCGATTAGTTGATTTCTCGTTACCTGGTCGAGGCAGGAACCGATCTTCATAGTTTGATGAGGATCCATCTTCCTCAATAAAATTTTCAGGAGCTCATCAGATGGTCGAGCACATTCCTCAACTAGGTCATCTCGAGCGTCCAACCTTATTGAAAGTTCAAGCTGAATCTTCACTTGATCCTTCACTTGAAGTTTGGTGGTGAAGCACTACCGAGCCATAGTTTGAGTGCCTCGGATTCATCCTACTCCATTTATTGTTAAAAGTTTGACCATCAGATGGTAGCTAGACACCATGGCTCCTAATGTCCAAAGGTTGGGTTGTTCGAGGATCGCATTGTAAGCTGAGAGAAGCTTTACAATAAGAAAGTCTACCTGAATCATCACTTACTGAGGTAGGATACCTACTATGATGGGCAACTTGATTATTCTTTGTAGTATTACTGAGCTTCTAAAGAAGCCTTGGATTGGTGTCTCAAATCTATTCAAACGATCACAAGAAAATCTCATTTGAAAAAGATAAAAAAGTATAAAATATCAATCGAGATTTCATTATCCATAAAGACACGGTATACATTATAATTATCAATATTAACAGTTACAACCATGACATCATTATGTAGCTATTGCACACCTTTTGCATCCTGCTCGATGAAGGTGATGGCATCTCCGAGCCTATTCTTAAGTCTGGGCCTCTTCACCACTGCTGATTCAGATGATCCCCCAGTTATCATATGGATCTCTCCTCAAAGGGGTCATTCTTCTACCACCGCTGGTTCTTCCACCTGTTGAGCTGGTGTAGGCATCGAGTGCTGAGGCTGGCGAGGTGGTTGTTGAGCTCTTATGAGATGTTGATGTTGAGGAGTCCTTTTTTGGATGAAGTGATTTAGCCTTCCCTCCCAAACGAGCCTTTCAATCACATCACAGAGAAAGCGGCAATCTTCAGTGTCGTGATCGTGGTCACGATGGTATACATAATACCTCATAGAATTATGGTGTTTGGCTTCATCTACATCTTCAGAGGTTGAGGAAGCTCGGCATGGATCTCCATCAAAACCTCTTCCCAAGTAACGTTCAGAGGCGTATAGTTATGGTACCACCTAAGGGGAGAGCACTGCCGATCCCTTCTCTGAGGACTCGAGGATCAATAATTTCTAGATGGACCTCACCTTTTTGCTTTCGTGGTAAAAATCAGGAGCGTTGATGGTAAGTCTCCCTCCTTGGGGAGCGGTCCTTATTTGGTCCTACCGCAACAAAGCCAATAGGAACATCTTCGATGAAAGTTTCCTCCATGTGGGAATACTTTTCCATCTTGTCTAGCATTTCGGTATAGTCCCAAGGAAAGTTCTTTATTAATGACTTTTTCAGGTTGCTCTTTAGCAATTCATCCATCAAAGTGGTCATCGCAACCAACTAGTCTAGATCGTGGACTTTTAGAGTTGCTGCATTAAAGTGACATGCATAGCTGCGGATCGACTCCCCCTCTCTCTACTGTATAGTATTGAGGTAGTCGAACTGCTTTTGCTGCTTTCGGCTGCTAATAAAATGCGCAGCCAAAGATCATCCAACTCTTCAAAAGAGTGGATTGAGATTGATTTCAAACTAGAATACTAATGTCGGGCCACTCCCTTGAGAGTAGTAGGAAATGCCCGATAAAGGATGACATCTGATGCTCCTTGGAAGAGCAATGTTGTCTTGAAGATTTCAACATGATCAATGGGGTCGGTAGTCCCATCGTAGGTTTTGAACCGAGGCAGCTTAAAATTTGGTGGCAGCGGCTTCTTCATAATCCTTTCATCAAAGGGAGGCTCGCCGCTAAACCCATCATAGGATCGAGAAGAATAACCTTTATTAATAGCTTCGATCTGCCTATCGAACTCTTGAAGTCTTTTCTCTATGATCAGATCTCAGGTGGTGCAAGCCTCGGATTGCTGAGAAGAATGGCGATCGAAAGTGGAGTCATACCTAGATTATGGGCTGGGAGACCACCAATAGGTTTGTTTCCTCGGACTCTGAGGGAGTGTCCGAGGAGGCTTGGCTTGCAGTTGGAGCTAAGAGGTCGGCGAATGAGGTGGTGTCATTGCTGGAGGCATAGTCGGAACCATCAAGGAAAGCATAGGCTGCACCATAGAGGATGGTGCAGGAGCAATCTAGCTTGACTGTAGTGCCATATAGGGAGGTATAAAAGCAGTCTGGATTGCTTGAACAGTGGCTGTCAAGGTATTGACCGGCTGGAGGAGCAGGTTGAATTAATCTATCGTCATTGGGACCGATTGAGGTGGTGGAGAAATTTCTACCACTGGAGGCTGAGCATGATCGTCAGTCTGAAGATCTGCCTGATGAGAGGTGGCAGTGTTGGTGAGACGAGATGATGCTTTCTTGGATGGCATGTTTAAAAGTATGTCCTTCCTCTATCTCTTATTGCTTGAAATTGTATGCTTCGAGAGTGGAGCGGTCGGTCTTGCGTCGAAGTATTAGAGTGACCTACAAAATAAAGTCCAAGCTGGAGAATTTGACTCCGGCTAGGACTCTCCGATGCTCAAGTTAGTAGAGAACAGAAAAGCAACAATGGATTCTCGAAAAGGGATTTCTTGCTTACTGAATCCTTGAGATTTATGATATTTATAGAAGAAGTGTCTTGCGGATATTATACTATTCTACTAATCTTGGCCGCTAATTATGTTGTTCTGAAATTAAGGCCATTTTTTAAAATAAAAAAATTATTACTGGCATGATCAGAATACCTTATTTGCTCCTACGAGTTTAGATGGAGTGGAAAACAATTTGATTGTGGCTGAATTACAGCTAGATTTCCACTTATCTTCGAGAGAAGCCATTGAGTGCACCGAAGAATTATTTATCTGAGGTGGTTTGGAAGTCTTGAATGATGGATGAGCTGCTGCCAAAGAAACTAGCTCAGAGGCGTGCTTTGGCTTTTTCTTTGGGTCAGAGGATATATAAAGGATCTCTTTACCTTGGCATGCTGATGTCTCTATGTTGATCCAAGATGGTTCGGATATTAACTCGGTTAATCTGAGACATTTATGTTATTACCGTAACAAAACCTAAATATGTTTTGGAGATTAAGAATTTCGTCTGGCCTCAAGCATAGACTAAATTTTGCACTAGCCAATTGAAGTCTAAGGAAAGTAAATCAGCGGGCCCAATCCAATGACCTAGCATGAAACAATATCCATGGTTGGCTAGTTGACATCAATCTGAAATGATAGAACATTTTATGCTTGGTAGAACCTCTTTCTAGGTGGATGAAATGGTTGAAATCATTTCACTAATTTACATTATCCATTTTTCAAGAATAATGACTACAAAAAACAAGCATCCGCGACAGGTGATTTGATTGACCAATGGAAGGAAGCAATTTCCCGGATGGTGGTCTCAAACATAAACGTAACAAGCGTAAGATGTTTAAAAACTTGGGTGCCCCATTCCTTCAATGCATTTACATTTCTTGCGTCAAACACGTCCTTGAAACGTTTCCGCAAGCGTGTTTCAGCTTTAATTACAAGTACATATCATAAGCAGTCAACATGGAAGCCGTTCAGTTTTTTTCACTGCTTAACGCTTCCCCTGAAGCCTTGATGACGAGCTAGTCTAAAAAAGCGATCAAAACATCCTTCACATTATTTGGTGGTTGCAAAATTTTCAAGATAGCCTTCAGATTCTACACTCCAATTCATTGAACTTGGAGAACCAAGTGATCTTATTTTCCTTCAAGTCTTTGCTAGGGGGAGCCTGGATTTTTTTTTTTTTTTTTTTGATTTTTATTTTTTATAAGTTGGGACGGGATCCAAAAATACGAATTGAACAGAAGACAATTGACCTCCTTTTTGTCTAAATGCATTTGGAAATCTGGAATATTGATTTTTCTCTAAAAAGTGTCTTGCTTTTAGTTCTCATCGGGAAGCTACGTACCTATGCCATTTCCTACCTTCTAGATTGTGGGTGGTAAATACCCAACTTTCCCTAAGATTAGGACTCTGTTTGGTCTCCCTAATCGCATTCAAACCAAAAAAGCAGGAAGGGCTTCTCCATTAATCAAGTTCAATTTGATCTTATATCATTTAGTTCGCGGACTAGGCTTAGTAGGAATTGAGATCCCACTAATGCGTGCTTGCCAATAAGTGCAGATCGAAAGTTTTATGGATTGCATCTGGATCCGTAATCTAAGACTTATCAATTTGATTATGCTTTGAGTTTGGCCAAACTAAGTTGCATTGGATTCACTAAGATCAAATTGGAGAGGTTGTAGTGCTCCATCATCAACATGCAGTGTATTACAAAGTGATTGTTGATTGAGCAAGCCCTTAGATCGCCTTTAACTAGCATGATCAATCATTTTGCAATACATGCGAATCCAGTATTGACAAAGAATGAGACCTCTTTCAATCTTCATATGGATGGCTAACTCAAATATAAATAAACTCATCCATTTCCTCTTGGGATGCAATTTGTTGGCATGATAGAATTGATAGAATTCAGGGGTATTTGGTCATATGAAGTGCCAGTTTTCTTATTCCATGTGGCATGGAAGCAAGAGTACATAGAAAGTTCTAATATGGTTGAGTCTCCTGGCGATTTCTTCCTTGAGAACGAGTGTTGTAATTTAGAAAAATGACCGTTTTCCATGGATTGAGGTCGTATCTTTCGTGCAAAAAGAATGATTGATCTTCTTTTAACCGTTGGATCGTATTTTGCATAATTTTTAAAATACTCCAACCTTATCCTTTCATCTACAGCACAGATCATGAAGCTAATATCGTACTTTAAAAGCTATATAAGGTGCATGTCACGAAGAAGATCTTGTACCAAAGATGCAACCTGAACCCGTTGTCCAGGGGGCTGCTGGGCCCTTGGGTCCAACATCAAGTCATGAAAGTCTTAGTCTTCCCTTCTCGAAACATTTGGCCTTAATGACTGTCTATTGACTTCTACTTGTCACCCAAAACTATAGTTTTGAAAACGGCCAACGTGTGACTTCTAATATCAGAACGTTTGCATTTCGGCTTTTTCCACTTGCAAATTTATTATTATTGACTTCATCAAATGATAGACTTATGCTTGGAACACATGGCCAACAAAGATGTCTAGCTGGTAAAAAATGACCAGATTAGCTTTGTTAATTGGACAGGGATGTTTCGATTCAACATTAATAAACAATATTGTGAAAATTTCTTCACAAAATGGTTTAGATCATAAAATTTTAATTTAATCTTTAGCTTTGTTAAATCAGTGTGCATGTGTAAATGAGAACAGTTGACATGCAAGATGAACCACATCTTTTCTAAATTAATATAAGTGGGTGGGATAGCCAGTAATTTGGGGCTTTGGATTGTATCTTTTGTGCGAAAGAATGATTATCTTTTTTTCACGCTGTCAACCATTGGATCATTCTTTTCATGCACAATAATTTGGGGGTTCCATAGCATCTCTTGCTAGCCCATCTCTACAACCTTATGGGACCTCTTGATTTCATAATGATGCACAATATTGCCTTCTCCAAATTTGACTATAATCCATTTCTGCTCTTCTTTCATTTATGAATCTAATCAAACTCATTCATCAATGAATAGAAGACACTAGCTTTCTCAAATCATCTTATGAAACTTTTTATGCATGCTTTAAAGATTTTTTATCCCACATCTCAGATAAACCTTCCCTTTCAAACCAAGTAACAAAGCTTAAAGAAATTATTACAGCATGATATGGATTCTAAGCATAGAACAACATTAGTAAAACTAATTATAAACTGATTTTTTGCTTTGAAAGAACAAAAATTCAATTCAAACATAACTTGATTAATAGAGAGTTACAATCATGACAAATATGTGTGAATAAGAATTAGATTCTCCAAACTCTCATGAACAACATCTGGTTTGACTTACATATGACAAAGTCTTTACATATACCAAATATGTGCTGCCGTGTTCTCCAAAAGTTTCCAAGTCATGTAGGGTGGAATAAAGAGGCAATATTTGGTCAAATTTTATCCTTCTTTCACACCTCGGTAGCCATATCTATGATCACATCTTCCCTTAAACTTATTATTTTAAGTTAATCTAGAATTCAAATTCCAGCAGCTCCCAAGTCTAATAAATCCTCCATCAAGCATTCAAGCCACCACCAACTCCCTTCCATCTCACCTTTTTGCCTCTCTTTCCTTCACTCTGATTCGTATCTGAACTCAAGAAATGGGGTTGGGTAAAGTAGTACTTGTCTTGGTGGCCCTCCAAGCCACCTCCACTTTGTTGCTGCAGAGAGCAGCTGCAGGAGACTCTCTTGCTCCACTTCTTGCCCCTGTTATGAGTATTGCTCTCATCTCTCTGTCCTCCCTTTCTGAACTTGTTTTGGTTTCTAGTTGTATTAATTGTTGCTGATGTTTTCCTATTGGATTCAGAGTTTATTGCTTAAAACTATATGAAACAGCCTTGCTTTCTTACATTGTGCTCCAATTTGAATGTCTTATTGTTCTCCTCATATATGTTTTTCTCATAATTTCCATTTTGGCATCAACCTGAGTGAACAATTCCAATGATTGAACCTTCAACCATGCCTTTTCTCTTGGTTTTTAATCTATTTATGACTTGAGATTTTGCCCCTCCTCTTTTTCTAAACGTCCACCCACTTGGGAAGTTGGGATTTTGATAAAATAATGCTTCTTCTGGCTTTCTGAAATTCTTTGCTTCATCAATTAAGGAAAGTTGAATGGACTCTCCTTTTACATCGAAGTTTTTGGGACATTTTTTTTAGTGGTGAGGTCTAATGATTTAATTTTTCTGGCATAGATGATGCCATTGTTCTTCAACAACCCAAGCTTCCTATAGCATTCTTTTTGAAGTTTCTAATTTTTCCATAGAACTTGATTTTTAGTCTACATGGATACCTTCCGGATTTTCGCCGGGTAAAATTTTGTGTTGTTACATAAATGATTTGAGTTGAATTTTCAATCTTTTGATTCTTCTCTACAAAATAAAGTTTGGTTAACCTTTTCTTCTAATTTCACGTTAATAACCCTTATGTTTATTTATATTATTCATGATTTCCTTCTCTCCGTAGGTTGCCTTTAAAAGGAAGTTTAGGTTGTTACTTTCTCAAAACTAGGTTTTCTAGAAGAGCATTGATCCTTTGTGGTGTGGATTGTTACGTAACTCTCAATGGTGTCCTCAATGGCCACTATCACAATCATCAAACAACACATACTATATATGATACAGTACATACTTATAGACCATCTTGTTTGATGGCCATCCATCTGTTGATGGTGGCGATCGAGGGCTAAATGATACTTTATAACATGACCCATGCATTGCAAAGGATCCTCATTATTTATAGAATCCAGTCTTTTACCATTGAAAAAATCCTTTTTAGGAGTCTCCTCCCTTCTTCCCCACTCTTGAAGATTCTTTCAAACTTTTAGGTTGAAATATAGTTCACTTAATCTAAATCTTCTATTCTAAAATCTCTTCAATCTTTTATAGCACTTGTATCTACTATAGACTTCCAATATGTAGATCCTTCTAACATGTTCTTTGGTGCATTGTGGCTTTTGTTTTGCTTCTATTGGTGATTCACTAGATGCTACTTGTGACAACGTTCAATGTGGAAAAGGTACCTGCAAGTCATCACTTAACTACACCTTTGGGTTCGAGTGCGAGTGCAACCTTGGCTGGTCTCAATTCCACAACTTCCCCTTCTCTCCTTGCGTCATCCCCAACTGTAAGCTCTCTCTCTCTCTCTATATATATATATATATGTGTGTGTGTGTAGGTATAGTACATCAACATGGTTAGAACCCCGGAACCAGATCAAAGGAGGTTCTATTTTTACTGAAATTAAGTGTGAGGATCCATGCAGGAGTCTATTTAGTCTCGCATCAATTATTTACTAGAAAAACCTTGGGTGTTTATACACGGATGATAAACCCAAATAATATCTTTTGGCTAGTTTTTTGGATGAGTTTCTGGATCATTGACAAATGGTATTATAGTCAACCAGAGCCAATGTGGACTAGAAGATGCCACAGCACGGGTTCATTGGGACTGACCATAAGCCGATCATGATATTTATAAATAAATTAACATGGATTTGGATCCTTAGTCTAATGAGGATGTCGATAGAGAACTAGATCATATAATATATCAAGGACTTTAGAGACCTATAAGTGGGGCTCAAGCAAAGGTTAAGTCAAAAAGAAAATTCTGCTTCATTTGCATACAATCTAAATTGGGTTCAGGTTTGAGTCTAGACCAAATTTCTTCCTACCTGTGTATTGGTTCTTTGGTCTGAGTATTGCAGACTGGAGCATAATTAGAGCTGCAAAGTTTGAATTGTTACCTTAGACTTCAAAAGCATAGCTTAAGTCTAGGGTTAATGATGTAATCAAAAGTTGCACAAAGGTTGAATTTTTAGCTAAATTTTGGTGGCTACATGGAATCAGCACTATGTTTCTATGCAAATCGATCATAGACTTGTTTGGATGCACCAGGTTTCTAACTATAATTCTATATCCTTTGATCATCTTTCACTTGTTTATTTATTTATTATTTTTCCTTGGGAGTAGGTGGCACAGAGACCTCATCTCTTCTCTTGAATCAACATGAGAGACTTTATCACCTGGACCAGTCTGCACTTTTTGTTTCAATATTGGTTTCTACCAAAAGCCAAATCTTATTTGGTAGAGTGCTCTAGTTCATAAAAACTGTTAGTATTTTTTCCATCACCCTCCCCTCAGGTTCATGATTGGTACTGATTTGTCACTACAAAGTGATGGAATATCGAAAATTAAGAGATGTATTTGCTTGAAAATTAGACAATTACAGGTAATCGGTAAATATCTTTTTCGTTGCATCAATTGGTTTATGGGCCATCTGCTCATTATTAATTCATCATTTAGCCGCACCAGTTGGAATGTTTATGTTTATCATGCATTGTTAATTTAGATTTAATCAATTAATTGTTGCACAAGCTGGCTGACTTAGTAGTGGAGCAGTTCCCTTGACTAATGGTGTAAATTACCACCTCTCCATTTAGCCTATTGGCATGCATTTCTCATGTTCATTCCTTTGAACTGCCAATTCTTCAAGCAGCATATGCCTTCACAAAAAATTAAAAAGCAGCTATGCTGTAGATGAACCATTTAATATAATAGATTTTGAAATTATATCATTTCATACTGCACATCGTGGTCCAAAATTATTAATTTTTTTACCAAAATGGTCCAAAACTACTAGATCAAATCGAGAAAAAAAATACAAACACGATGATATAAAATTAGAATTCGCCATCATTAACCTTAAGGGAAGAGAATTAAGCTGCAAACTAAATGATGGTGGAAACGTTCCTTGTTAAGATTGATGAGAAACAATTTTCTTAGAACCCTGCAGCTCTATTGTTGAATTTCTGCTGGACATTGATCCAGTTAGCTAAGGTTTCACTTGAGCCAGAAGACATTGCTAATCAAAACAGTTGTGAGATATAACATTCTCAATTGACTGAGGGACCTGAGGGATTAGGGGATAAAAATCTACCAAAACAACACGATGCATGTCAAACAATTAAATAATTATTTTAGATTTCTAAGTATAGATTTTTTTTTTTTTTAACGATTTTTAAGTCTGATTTATAAGTGCTGCTTTCAGGTAGCATCAACTACTCTTGCTACAACAATTCTGAAGCTCCAGCATCCTCACCAGAACCTTCATTAACAAATACCTCCATCTTTGACCGTAAGCATCACCATCTTCCTTGTGTTTCTTTTGGTATTATCTATTTAAATACAATCTTAATATTACTTCAACATTGAATATAAACATCATAATGGTTCTTTTTTTCCTCTTAATTTTCAATAGCATGCTTTTGGTCCTATTGTGGAGGAGGAAAGTGTGTAAAGACATCAACTTTCGATCACCGATGTGAATGCGAGGAGGGTTTCAGCAACCTTTTGAACATAACCAGATTCCCTTGTTACAAAGACTGTAAGAACATCATCATGAAAGAGAACAACAGATTAAAAGAAATAAATGGGAGAAAAGATCAGCTTTATTTGCTCAATAACTTTGTTCTTAAACAGTAATGGGGGTGTTGCAGGTTCTCTTGGGGTAGATTGTGCAAACTTAGGGATCACATTGCCGAATGCTACATCCCCAGCTTCTCCTCCTAGTCTACCTGACAATAGCAGTTCAGTTGCTGGAGGTAAAAGTAATTTTGTGATTAAGCTGATATTGTTGAATTCCTTAGTTACTAGTATAGCATTTTAGAATCAAGTGACATATGAGATGGAACGCTTTATTGTATTTACTCAACAGATTCCTTTGCCCCAAACAACTTATTATGGTTGTTCATATCGATGATTTCTCTCATCGTTGTTCAAGCAACATAGACGGAGATGAGATTCTTCCGCTGATATATAGACAGTATTCATAAGATGTTTGTCTGTAGATTGGATTCACACCATTGCATCGTTCACTTTGTTTACTTATTTGAGATTTTTTTGTGAATAAGAGCTGCAGTGAACCACACTTTGATGAATTTGGAGGTCTTCTGATTCATCGATCCAAATGTTTGGATAGGAATAATAGTTTGTATTTGGATATATGTATATTTGATAGAAACATGGAGATAGCCTTGTAGTCTTTCAATTGATATTGGATTTGGACTTATTTAAAATGATGAATATATAAGTAGGTGCTTATGTTAATGCCAACCCAGGCAAAAGTATTATTTTTAGGGTAGCACGAAAAGCTTCATTTTTTAAACTAAGAAAAGAACTAGAGGCACATAAGTATGATGAAACGTAACTACTCTACCTATAGCAAGGCATCATATAGTGAATCCTCCACAAAGGCATGCAATATTCTACAAGTGATGGTAGTAATGCTTGAAATAAGCTTGCAATTTTAACTAATGGAACCATTGACTTGCTAAGATTGAATCATGTTATAATAAAAGCGAATGGCAACGAGTTGTGTATTCAAATTTGTTTCACATCATGGCAATGAGAGGAGCGGGGAGAACCCCTCCCTTGTCCGGTGCGAATGCCATTCCTTTAGGAGGATGGTGAGAGGAAGGATGAGGGACTAGTGTAGCCGCAACCACATGCTCCCTAGAAAATGGAATCTCTTCACCACCGCATAACGATGTGCAACCTCAAACCAAGACTGGGGAATAAAGATTCTTCAAACCACCTTGGCCTAAGAGTATAGATAAATGGGTCAAGGTAACTGGTCTGTGGGCCATACTGCAGAATGTTATGAATGGCCGTCGTTAAAAAATGGACAGCCATCAAACAACACATGCCACGTATGACAGTGCGCACTCGTGGACCATCTTGTTTGATGGCTGTCCGCTTTTTGGTAGCCATCGAGGACTGCACGGTACTTTGCAGTGCGGCCTGAGGATCCTGGCTAATTCTAGAATCTAGTCTCCTACCACCAAAATAATCCTTTTTTATGAGTCTCCTTCCTTCTTCCCCACTCTTGAAGTTTCTTTCAAACTTTTATGTTCAAGTATAGTTCATGTGTTCTAAATTTTCTATCCTAATATCTTTTCTTTTCTTTGTATCGCTTGTATCTGCTATAGACTTCCAACAAGTAAAGCCTTCTAACATGTTATTTGGTGCGCTATGGCTTTCGTGTTGCTTGTATTGCTGATTCACCAGATGCCAACTGTGACAACGTGGAATGTGGGAAGGGGGCCTGCAAGTCATCACCCAACAGCACCTTTGGGTTCGTGTGTGAGTGCAACTCTGGCTGGTCTCAGTTCCACTATTACCCCTTCTCTCCCTGCGTCATCCCCAACTGTAAGAGCCCTCTCTCTCTCTCTCTCTCTCTCTCTCTATATATATATATATATATATATATATATATATATATATATATGTGTGTGTGTGTGTGTGTGTGTGTGTGTGTGTGTGTATGTATGTATGTATGTATGTATGTATGTATGTATGCATGTATGTATGTATGTCTAGGTACAGTGCATCAACATGGTCAGAACCCAGGAACAAGACCAAAGGCTTTCTATGTATTGTTTTATTGAAACTAAGACTTGGCCATATGATCCTTGGAAAAACCAAATAGGAAGAAGACGACTAAGTCATATAATATATCAAGGACTTTAGAGACTTGTGAGTCGGGCTCTAGCAGAAGGTGCGCTCATGAGAGATAGGCAAAGAAAAACAAAAAAAGAAAAAAGAAAAAGAAAACCAGGAGGACAGGACTTAATTGGGTTAGGATTTGCTCAGGTTAAGTCAAAATGAAAATTCTGCTTCATTTGGGTTCAATCTAAATTAGGTTCATGTTTGAGTCTAGACCAATTTTTTTCCCACCTTTGTATTGGTTCTTTGGTCTGAGGGTTGCAGACTGGCGCTTAATTTTTCCTTTTTTTTGAAAAGGACTGGTGCTTAATTAGAGCTGCAAAGTTTGAATTGTTTCTTCTAGACTTCAAAAGCATAGCATGACAAGTCCTGGGTTAATGATGTAATCAAAAGTTGCACAAGGGTTGAATTCTTAGCTAAACTTTGGCAGCTACAAGGATTCAGCACCTGGTTTCCATGCGAAATCGAACTTAGACTTGTTTGGATGCACAGATAATGCAAAACTAAAAATGTTCTAACTATAATTCTATATCCTTTGATCATCTTTCAGTGGTTTATTTAATTATTATTTTTCTTTGGGGGAGTAGGTGGCACAGAGGCCTCATCCATTATGTTGTATCAACATGGGAGACTTTATCAACTAGACCAGTTGGCACTTTTTATTTCAATATTGGTTTCTACCAAAAGCCAAATCTTATTTGGTAGAGTGCTTTAGTTCATAAAAACTGTTTCTAGTTTTTCCATCACCCTCCCCTCAGGTTCATGATTGGTACCAATTTGCCACTACAAAGTGATGGAATATCAAAAATTAAGAGATGTATTTGCTTGAAAAATAGTCAATTGCAAGTAATCGGTGAATTTCTTTCGGTCGCATCAATTGGTTTATGTTTTCTCTGCTCATTATCAACTCATCATTTAGCTGCACAAGTTGGAATGTTTATGTTCATCATGCATTCTTAATTTAGATTTAATCAATTAATTGTTCCACAACCTGACTTACTTAGTAGTGGAGCACTTCCCTTGACTAATGGTGTAAATTACCTCCTCTCCCTTTAGCCTATTGGCAAGCATTTCTCATGTTCATTCCTATGAATTGCCAGTTCTTCAAGCAGCATATGCCTTTATAAAAAATTAAAAAGCAGCTATGCTGTGGATGAACTATTTAATACAATAGATTTTGCAATTATATAATTTCCTACTTCACATGGTGGTCTGAAAACTACTTTAACTCGAGAAACAAAATACAAGCAAACAATGAGAAATTAATTAGAGTTTGCCATCATTGATTTTTCAAAGGAAAACATTATTGGTTCTCTGTAATGATTTTCTCCTACTGCGGATTATCTTATACTTTAATTGTTCTCCACTTCACAACATTACAAGCAATGTCTTGAAGAAGAAAATATGTTGTTGGGAGATGGAAGGTAGAGCTTGGACAGGTTTTGGAACACATCATCAATACAAACGTTTACCACTTAAGGGGAGAGAATTAAGCTACAAATTAAGTGATGGTGAATTCCTGCTGCACATTTATCCAATTAACTAAGGTTTCACTTTAGCCAGAAGACGTTACCATTCAAAAGAGTTGAGAGATATAAGTTTCTCGATCATCTGAGAATATAGACTTGGTCGGCTACATGACTTTAGGGGTTAGGAGATAAAAATCTTCTAATATAATACAACGCATGTCAAACAGTTAAATAATTATTTTAGATTTCTAAGTGTAGATTTTTTTTTTTTTTAATGATTTTTAAGTCTGATTTATAAGTGCTTCTTTCAGGTAGCATCAACTACTCTTGCTACAACAATTCTGAAGCTCCAGCACCCTCACCATCAACTCCATTAACAAATACCTCCATCTTTGACCGTAAGCATCACTATCTTCCTTGCGTTTGTTTTGGTATTATCTATTTAAATGCAATCTTAATATAACTTCAACATTGAATATATACATTATAATAATGGTTGATTTTTTCCTTTTCCTTTTTTTTTTTTTTCATAGCATGCTTTTGGTCGTATTGTGGAGGAGGAAAGTGCATACAGACATCAACTTTCGACCACCGATGTGAATGCGAGGAGGGTTTCAGCAACCTTTTGAACGTAACCAGATTTCCATGCTACAAAGACTGTAAGAACATCATCATGAACGAAGAAATAAATGGGAGAAAGGAGTAGCTTTATTTGTTTAATAACTGTGTTCTTAAACAATAATGGTGGTGTTGCAGGTTCTTTTGGGGTAGACTGCGCAAACTTAGGGATTGCATTGACGAATGGTACTTCCCCAAATTCTCCATCTAGCCTATCTGACAATGGCAGTTCATTTGCTGGAGGTAAAAGTAATTTTGTAATTAAGATGATATTGTTTAACTCCTTGGTTACTGGTAAAGCATTTTAGAATCAAGTGATATATTAATGGAGTACTTTATTGCATTTACTCAACAGATTCCTTTGCCCCAAACAACTTATTATGGTTGTTCATGTTGATGATTTCTCTCGTCATTGTTCGAGCAACATAGATGGAAGCCTGAGCATCAGGATGAGATTCTTCTATACTGCTATATAGACAGTATTCATAAGATGTTTGTCTTTTGATTAGACTTGCACCATTGCACTGTTCATTTTATTTACTTATTTGTGATTTTTTGTGAATAAGAGCTGCAGTGAACCACACTTCGATGAATTTGGGGGTCTTTTTGTTTCATCGATCCAAATTTTTGGATAGGAATAATGATTTGTATTTGGATATACGAATATTTAATAGAGAACATGGAGATTGCCTTGTAGTAGCCTTTCAGTTGATATTGGATTTGTCTTCAGCATTAGCATGACTTATTTAAATCGACGAACGTATAAGCAGGTGCTTATGTTAATGCCCACCTAGGCAAAAGCTTCATTTTTTGGGTAGCACAAAAAATCTTCATTTTTGGACCTAAGAAAAGAACCAGAGGCAAATAGGTATCATGAAACATAAATAACAATCCTCATCATGCTTTCCAAGAAATACTCTAATATTTTGCTGCGACCTTAACAAGGGCTAGTAATGCTAGTAACAAGCTTGTAATTTTAACTAATGGAACCGTGGACTTGCTAAGAAGGAAGCAAATGGCAGTGAGTTGTGTATCCAAATATGTTCCACATATCATGGCGATCAGAGGAGCGGAGCGAACCCCTCCCTAGTCCGGAGTGAATGCCATCCCTTCAGGAGGATGGCGAGAGGAAGGATGAGGGAACCAGCGTAGCCACATCCACCTACTCCCTAAAAAATGCAGAGTACCTCTTCACCCACCGTACAACGACATGCAACCTCCAACACAAGATTGAGAAGCAAAGATTCTTCAAACCACCTTGGCCTAATTGAGTAGATAAATAGAACAAGCAAACCAGAAACCATCCCCACCAGCCTAGAGCACGGAGGAAATCCACTCCACAACCTGTAGATCCCATCGCTCAGAAATCCTGGTGACGGAGAGCGTATGGAACCGTGTTGCCTACACAACCATGCGTAGAGGCCATATGTAAGCAGAGGTACTTTGAAATGGGAGGATCCAACTAGCCCAGTTGATCACCCACGCCAGCTTAAATTTTCCATCTCGTGGAAACAGCAATAGTATAATATTGTCCACACTCATACATACCTCAAAGATAAAACCAGGGCATACCATCATTTGGTCAGTAGCAACCATACTACAAAAGAATAAAACTACTTCCATCTTGTAGGCCTTTTAAAGTAGGGGTTTGCTTCCATGTGATATGCTTTGTCCTACTGTGGTATGCTGTGCTTGTTATCACAGAGGATTTATGTTGGATTGCTTTGTTGTTCTTTCATGTCTTCAAGTATTTTTCTTAGCCATATTACTTGATTTGCCGACGAAGCTGCTACCATATTCTTTGCTTCTGCTGATGACTGTGCAATAGTGTCTTGTTTCATGGATGCCCACGAGAAATACCATGAACCCAGTGTGAACTCATCCATTGATTCAGCCCAATGACCGTCAGTGAACCCGATTAATCTTGAACTTGAAGTGGATCTGTACCATATCCCATAGCCAATTGTTCCTTGCAAGTATATGAGTATTCTCTTTGCAGCTCTATAGTGCATTTGTCTTGGATTCTGCATGAATCTTGAGAGTAGACTCGTTGTGTACATGATGTCTAGTTTGCTGTAAGATAGAGCAGGCTGCTAATGAGGCTTCTGTACTTAGAAACATCTGCTTGACCCACTCCATCTTCTTTCCTTAGCTTGTCATATGTCACTAGTGGTGTTGCCACAAATTTACAACCATACATCTTGAATTTCTTCATGTGGCTCTCTATATATTTCTTTTGGGAGATGAATATTCCATCTTCCTCTTGCTTTATCTCTATGCCAAGGAAATAGTGCATCAATTCCAGGTCACTCATCTTGAATGTCTTCATTATGTCTTTCTTGAACTCTTGAATTATTATCTCATTATTTTCTGTACAGATGAGATCATCCACATACAGCAAAACAATGACCTTATCTTCGTGCCCTTGGATCTTAATGTATAGTGTTGGTTCATTTTGAATCCTCCTGAATCCTTGACTTGTGAAGTAGCCATCAATGTGGCTATACCATGGTCGTGGTGCTTACTTGAGTCTATATAGCACTTTCTTCGGTCTTAATACCTTACTTTTTTTTGCCTTTAATCATGAATCCTTGTGGCTGTTTAACATAGACTTCTTGTAATTCTCCATTTAGGAATGCTGATTTTATATATCTTCCATTGCTTCTATGCTCTTATTATGTCTAAGTGAGCAATTGGGGCGAATGCTTCTATGTAGTCTATACCTAGTATTTGCGAGTACCCCTTTGCTACAAGTCTTGCCTTATGCTTTTGAATTGTGCCATCTCGATTGAGTTTTGTCTTGTATAGTCATTTTACTCCAATGATTTCTTTATTTCCTGGTCTCTCCACTAGTTCCCATGTGTTATTCTTCTCGATCATCTTGATTTCTTCTTCCATTGTATGCCTCCACACTTCTTTCTTCTCTGCTGCTTCAAAGTTTTCTGATTCTATTATTGCAAAGTTGCATGTTTCATAGATCGCTTGTAGTGATCTTGTTCTCCTTGGTGAAGAATTAGTGCTTATTGATGTTGATTGTGAGGATGTTGTAGTTTGTGAGTCAGTTGTTGGGTCTAGAGCTTCTCTTTCTTGTTGCTCTGGCTCTTCGGATTGTAATTGTGGAACTATAATGCTTTCTCTTTCATCTTTCTTTTCTTCCCAGTTTTAGATAGCATTTTCATCAAACTCTACATATCGGCTGATAATTAGCTTCTTGGTTCGTAGGTTGTATACTCGATAACCTTTTGATTGCATCTATAACCGAGGAAAATGCCTTTTTCGATCTTTTCGTCGAGTTTGCTTCTCTTTACTGCTAGAACATGGACGTAGTACATGCAGCCAAAGACTCTTAAGTGCTTTGCCAAAGGCTTTTGTCCTCTCCAGGCTTTGATTGGAGCCTTATTTTCTATTACCTTAGTAGGACAATGATTTAGTAGATAAACTGTTGTGTATACTGCTTCTGCCCAGAAGGTATTTGGTAGGATTTTGTCCTTTAGGATCGAACATGCCATCTCCATTACTATTTTATTCTTTCTTTCCGATACTCCATTTTGTTCTGGAGCATATCCGACCATCAACTGATATTCCACTCCTTTATCTTTGCAGAACTTGTCAAACTCCTTAAAAGTGTATTCTATTTCTTGGTCGCTTCTAAGCACTTTGATGGTACATCCCTTTGCTTTTCTACAAAGTTTTTGAATTTCTTGAAAATTTTGAAAACCTCTTATCTGTCATGAAGGAAGTATACCCATGTCATTCTAGTGTAGTCATTAATGAAGAGGATGAAATACCTATTGTTGTTGAAAGATGGAGTCCTTGTAGGGCCGCAAACATCGGTGTATACTAGTTCTAGTAGATCCTTGGCTTGCCATGATTTCTCAGAGGAAAATGGTTGATGACATTGCTTTCCAAGTAAACAACCTTCACAAGCTTGGTTGATCTCCTTGATATTTGGTAGGTCTTTTATTAGTTGTTTCTGATGAAGTATCTTTAGCCCATGAAAGCAGATGTGTCCAAACCTTCGATGCCAGAGCCATGAGTCATCTTCTTGAGCCTTCAAGGCTATTTCAGTGGTATAGCTCCACTTGATTGAAAAATTTTTGTTTCTCATTTTCACTTTTGCTATTTATAGATTTTTAATTTTGTTGTCATATATTATGCAGGAATCTCCTTCGAAGTGTAAAGTGTAGCCTTTCTCCATCATTTAGCCAATACTCAATAAATTCTAGACAAATTTAGAAACTAGTAGAATGTTACAGATGAGTCTCGTACCTTTCATGATGTTGATAGCAATTGTTCCTTTGCCATTTGCCTCTACTAGCATACTATCTCCAAGTTGAGTTTCAGATCTTATATATCTATCTATATTATAGAATAGGCTTTTATCTCCAGTCTTGTGATTGCTGCAACCATTGTCGAGATATCATGTGTTGACGTCGATTTCTATCGAGCACTGGGATGGCTAGAGGTGGAGGGATGCTGAATCATCAGAAGCAAAATTTTTAAGAAAAAAGTTTCAACTGGATATTGCTCTAGCGGAGACCCTTTGATGCTCAAGTCAGAAATGTGGTGCAATAAAAGGAGGAGCATGAAGGTAGGATTTCATACCTCTTTTGGGGATCTCCTTTGGGCCTCCTTTTATAGGTAGAGGTGGGAGCTTGCATAGGAGTCCACCCACATAATCCTTGAAAGTCGTATTGAATGTATTGGATCCTAGCTGTCGTCGGTTGGACCATTCATCTTGAGTCAAGTTTCCCAAGGATGCATGATCAAACAGTCATAAGCTGACTCAAAAATTAAAAGAACTATGGATTCTAAATTGATTTTGATGATAACAAAAGCATTGGAGTATAGATTATTAAATTACTAACGTTGTTTGTGAGGTTGTGTAGTTGTAAATTTAAAGAGCTCACAAACTTCAAATGTTTCTACTCATCCAAATGAAGGTTCATTACTCAAGATTTTAGAGAAGATACTTCAATTTGGATATATCTCTTAAGAGGTTATAATGAAGATTAATTAAGATATAAAGGGCAAGTCTAACCTACAAAGTAATTTGGAGAAAAAAAGGATCACAAACAATCTTTGGCACGTATGGCATGCAAACTAAACCGACCTAGTCTGGAACTAAGCCAACCTAGTCTCAGTGGAAGCAAAAAATAAAAAGTTCAAAAAACCAGCTTTTCAAGACCTAGGAGACTAAGTCGATCTAATTTTTAATTGAACCGACTCCATGACAACTAGGCCAACCCAGTCAGAAAGGTAGCCGTCCTAATCTCAAAAGACAACAAAAGACAAAAATAAGTATTTTGGGATCACTAAGACTGAGCCGATCTAGTTGAAAACTGAGTCGATCCAGTCAAAAACTGAGCCGACCTAGTGACGTAACGACTAGTTTTCTGCAGCTTTTTAAATGATCATTTCTCCACTCCAACGGCTAGTTCAAAGCTTTCAATGGTTAGAACTAATCCTCTAGCTATCACCAAGAGTATAAAAGACTAGAAAAATATTTGAAAAGTAAGATTAAAAAATTTTAAAGTAAAATCTTTATGGATTTAAGAGATTTTCATTGTACATCAAAAAGAGAAGAGAAAGAGAGGAACCAAGCTTTATTTTCAAAAAGAATTCAAGGATTATCTTCCACAATATCTCAAGCAACCTCTCAGTATTATTTGAAGAGAAGTGAAGCTTTGAAAGACCACATATTCAGCCATTTCTTCGAACTCCAAAAGAGTTTTCTTTTTATTTTCTTTCTTATGCTGAATTTAATACTTTGTATATTTATTTCTTTATAAGTTTTTTTGAAAAAAATAAACTTGGAGATTAGGCCCGTCCAAGTCCAAAATTAGACTGTATAGATTTTGGTTGTTGAGCCCAGAAAATCAATTGGATTGATAGTGAACCTGAAAAACTATCGGTGTAGGATTGTAGTTGGTTAGTCCGACAAAACCAACTAGATTTATTTGTAATCTTGGATTAAAATAAATGCACTATAATTTAGAGATTATAGTAAAATTTTTAAGAGAAGCTTGGAGAGTATACATAGGTGCGGAGTTGCACCGAACTACTATAAATTTATTATGCTTATATTGCGCCTAGTTTTATTTATTTTACTTGCTTTGCACTAGTTTAATTCATACATAGCTTCAGTCAATTTTTAATTCCATTATTGCATATATCATATACAATACAATTACTTAAATTAATCTCATTATAAGCACATATTTGATTTAGAGTTTTAATTTGGCTAAATTTAAAAAAAAATTCAATTCACCCCCATCTTGGGTAGCCATCCTTGAGCAACAAGTGGTATCAGAGTAGGTACTTTATTATTAATTGTTGATCTAACCATTAAGAGTAAAAGATCAAATGACAATTCCAAGTGATGTTTTCTTATTGAGGGCCAATCCACCACTAGACACCTTTATTTAATGGCACTAACTACACCTTTTAAAAAATTAAAATAAGAATTTTAATACAAGCTCTAGATTATGATTTATGAAAAATCATAACTAGAGGACCACACACACCCACAAAAATTATAAATGGTATAACTCTTTCCAAACTGAAAAAGAAATGGGATCAATTCGATAAAAAGATGGCTCAATTGAATGCAAAAGCCATTAATGTATTTATTGTTCTTTAGATGTGCATGAGTTTAATAGAATATCATTTTGCACATCAGCTAAAGAAATTTGAGATATATTAGAAATAACTCATGAAGGAACAAGTTAAGTTAAAAAATTTAAAATTAACTTACTTGTTTATAAATATAAAATATTTAAAATAAAAAAAAATATGAGACTATTTATGATATGTTTATCAAATTTATTAAAATTATAAATATTTTAAATGGCCTAGGTAAAACTTATTCTAACTATGAACTTGTTTGCAAAGTGCTTAGATCTTTACCTAAAGAATGGAAAGCCAAGATGACGGCAATACAAGAAGTGAAGGATCTTACCAAGCTATTCCTAGAAGAACTCATGGGTTCTCTTATGACCCATGAGATGCACATGGTTCAAAAGGAAGAAGAAGAGGAGCCAAGAAAAATGAGGACCATCATCTTCAAGTCTACTTCAAATTACCAAGAAAGTGATGAGTTGGAGGAAGATGAAGAAGATGATGATGAGGACATGGTACTTCTTTCAAGAAAGTTCAAAAAGTTCTTCATGAAAAAAGACATGAAGAAGAAGGAGAAAAAAAGAAGAAAATTATCACCAACAACCAAATACACTCTAAAAAGATGAAGAAAAGTGCTTTACTAGAACTTTAAAAAAAGTGGTGACTTGTTAAGCTCGGATGAGAAAGAGAAAAATGAGAATCTTTGCCTTATGACCTTGGAAGATGAGGTAAATTCTGAAAACTCATTCAATTTTACTTTTGATGAACTACTTGATGCCTTCAATGAACTAACGTATGAATTTAAAAAGTTAAGACAGAAAAGTAGGAAGCTTAAAAAAGATAATTCTAATTTAATAAAAAAAATAATTCTTTAGCTAAAGAAAAAAATATTTAGTTAAATCTAAAAATTTTTTAGTTAAAGAAAATATTGAGCTTAAAAAGAAAAATAATATTTTAAAATCTTTTTTAAAAAAATAAAAATCTTTCGATTGAAAAGAAAGAGCTCTTGAAAAAAATAAAAAATTAAGAAGAGAAGTTGAGGTTTTAAAATCTATGCTGAAAAGTTTATAATTAGCTTTCAAAACCTTCAATCTATGGTAAAAACTAGTAGAGCTATTTTCAATAAAGTAGAAATCGATTCTAATATATCAAGAAAATAGCAAAATATTAAAAATATTATCACAAGAGCTTCAACTAAAGATCATATTATTAATTACTTTAAATGTAATCAAATTAGCCATAAAATTTTGAACTATAATTTTAAAAGAATTGACCAAATCTTGATAAAACAAATCTGAATTTCAAAAAAAATCTTGAATACTAATCTTCATGATCTAAGATGACTTGGATACCAAAAACTAGTAAATAAGTTTGCAGGTATACCAAGGATCCAATGGAATGAAATAAAAAAATACTTATACTTGGATGCCTTAGGAACGGACTTGAATGGATGATGGTGTTGGTAAAATCTAAAATTTTTTTATGTCATACCATCAATATTTGTTTGATTGATTCTTTTGATTTTAATGATCTACTATTATGATTTCATATTATGTTTACTTGCTTGAAATTCTTTTCATATATTAGTAAGATTAGTATGATTGATTAATTTTGATGATTTGAATACTTTAATTTTAAGAAATCAATATGCTCTCCTCTAAGTATCATGTTATGATATGAATTAAAATTATCTTAAAATTTAGCATGATATTTTAAGCCTCCCCATATCAATTTTGTAAATTAATTTTTTTTATCTTTAAGTGGTATCAAACTTTTAAGAAAATTATTAATTGATCTAAATTTCAGCTTTATTAATATCATAAAAATTTCTAAATAAACTATTCAATTTAATTTTAAAATAATTAGTATCAAGATAATTATTATTTATTTTAAATTTTAAAATAATTAATATTAAATAGTCTATTTTTATCTTAAATTTTATTGCATTATCTTTTAGCAAAAAGAAAAGAATATTTTATCTCAAATCTAGTTTTGTGTAGCTTATATAATATCATTTAAGATAAAATCAAGAATTTCATATCTTTTCTGAACTTAATTAAGTAATATTTCTTAAAAAAAAAATTGAGTTTAAATAAGATATCTCTCTATGATTTGAATGATTTATTGATATCAATTCAAATTAATTTATTAAGATAAGTTGATCTAAATTTAAATTGATTCATCTTTTTTGATAAAAAACTTCAATGATTGATATTAAATAGATTATTATTATCTTGTATTCTATTATTTTATTTTTAATAAAAAGTAAGAATATCCTTGTGTATAATCTAGTTTGTATGAATATATGTTTGATATTATACCTTGAATAAATTATAGGATTGGTATCTTTATACTTCAAATTGATTGATACTACTTAAGAAAGGAAAGAGATATTTTTTTCATAAAAAGAAAATTTACTGTATCATGATTATGATTGATTATTTGATTGATGGTTGATTGTTTGAAACTCAATATGCTTACTTTAAATATATGCAATAGAGGAAGAAAATACTAAAAAAAATAATTTGATCTTAAAAAACTATTTAATTAAAAATATCTTTATTTATAAAAGTAAGGAAGAGAATTTATTTAAGATGAATTAGTTATTAAATTGCTATCAATCAAATTTAAAAATCTGAGCTTAAAAGTTAAATTAGTATTAGCTAAAGATTAATATGGTATTAATTAACGATGCTTAACTTGAAAGAAAAAGGGAGAGAATAGATTTAAAAATATCATGTGATGAATTTTATGGTATTCACTTTTGAAAATAGGAGAAGAAATATTTACTACAAATTGATATTAAAAATATCAATATTAATCTAAAATTTTTAATCATTTATCTTATAATTCTCTCAAATTTATATTTTATTTTAATTAATTTCAAACTCTCAATCAAATGCCTTATGGTCCTCTTAATTTGTGCTTTCATATATTTATTTAGTTTAATTTATTTAATTTAAAATGCTATTGATTTAAAATAGTTTTAGATAAATAAATTATTCTTCAAAAATTAAAAATTACTTAAAATGGTATCATTAATATACTAATTTTATATTTTGATTTGCATGATTATTCTTAATAATTGATTGGAGTTAAATTAATTTGAAAACATATTCTTACTCTAACAAATAAATTTCTAAACTTAATTTTGAAATACATTCAAAAATTTAAATTTGATATTAAATTTTTGATGTGCATTGCATAATTTTTATGAATTATTTGTATTGAAGCAATCTTTACTCAAAGTAATAAATTTAAAAATATGACTATCATTTATTTTGGTACTATTTATTTTACTTTGCTCGATATATTTTTGATATTTATTTTTTTCAAACTTAATTGACTAAAATTTCTTAAGAAAAGAATAGATTGAATATTAAAATATATATTATGCTTGATTTCATATTCAAATCTTTGGAAAAGCTCTATTCCTCTTAAAGATTAAAAGTACATATTTAAAAATCTGATTAAAAAATTATATTCATTCAAAAAAGAGAAGAGCCTTTAATATTTGACTTTATGAATTTGATACATTTCTTAATTTAATATCTTGATGTTGATTTTGATGATAATTTTTTATCATTCCCTTGAGCTTTTTGATGTTGTCAAAAATGGAGAGAGGTATATTGAGTATATGCTTAAAGAACTAATACTTAAAAAACTCAATGAATATCATCCTTGAAATCTTAATACTTAGTGATTTAAATTAAAATATTATTTTAATATGAATATATAAATTGTATGAAATATTAATTGAGAACATTCATGAAATGCTCATTCATGTGTTTAATCTATACTTCATGATATATTTTGACAAAATGCATAGAAATACATTATTTATTTTTATTGCGCATATACTCAAGATTTTGTCATCATCAAAAAAAAGAAGATTGTTGATCCTAGATTGATTTTGATGATAATAAAAGTATTTCAGTATAGATTACTAAATTACTAACGTTGTTTGTGAGGATGTGTAGTTGTAAATTTAAAAAACTCACAAACTTCAAGTATTTTCACTCATCCAAATGAAAGTTCATCACTCAAGATTTTAGAGAAGATACTTCAGTTTGGATATATCTCTCAAGAGGTTATAATGAAGATTAAATCAAGGTATAAAGGATAAGTCTAGCCTACTAAGTAATTTGGAGAATAAAGGGTCACAAATAATCTTTGGCATGCATGGCATGCAAACTGGGCCGATCCAGTCTAGAACTGAGCCGACCTAGTCTCAGTAGAAATAAAAAATAGAAAGTTCAGAAAGTCAGCTTTTTAAGATCCAAAATATTGAGCCGACCTAGTTTTCAACTGAGTCGATCTAGTGATAACTAGACCGATCCAGTCAGAAAGATAGTCGTCCTAATCTCAGAAGACAACAAAAGATAGAAATAAGTATTTCAGGATTACTGAGATTGAGCTGACCTAACTAAAAATTGAGCTGACCTAGTCAAAAACTGAACCAATTCGGTGACTATAATGGTTAATTTTCTGCAGCTTTTCAAACGATCATTTTTCAACTCCAATGACTAGTTCAAGTTTTTCAATGGCTAAAACTGATCCTCCAACCATCACCAAGAGTATAAAAGGCTAGAAAAATATTTAAAAAGTAAGATTAAAAAATTTTAAAGTAAAATCTTTATGGATTTAAGAGATTTTCATTGCACATCAAAAAGAGAAGAGAAAGAGAGGAACCAAGCTTTATTTTTAAAGAGAATTCAAGGGTTATCTTCTATAATATCTCAAGCAACCTCTCAGCATTATTTGAAGAGAAGTGAAGCTTCGAAAGAGCACATATTTAGCTACGTCTTTGAGCTCCAAAAGAGTTTTTTTTTTAATTTTCTTTCTTATGCTAAATTTAATACTTTATATTTTTGTTCCTTTATAATTTTTTTTGAAGAAAAAAATTTAGAGATTAGGCCCGTCCAAGTCCAAAATTGGACTATATAGATTTTGGTTGGTGAGCCCAAAAAATCAATTGGTTTGATAGTGAATCCAAAAAACTATTGGTATAGAATTATGGTTGGTGAGCCCGACAAAACCAACTAAATTTGTTCATGATCTCGAGCTAAAATAAATGCACTATAATCTAGAGATTATAGTAGAATTCTCAAAAAATCCTTAGAGAGTGGACGTAGGTACAGGATTGCACCGAACTACTATAAATTTATTGTACTTGGTTGTGCCTAGTTTTGTTTATTTTACTTTGCACTAGTTTAATTCATACATAGCTTCACTTAATTTTTAATTTTATGGTTGCATATATCATACACAATATAATCACTTCAATTAATCTCAATAGAAGCATATATTTGACTTAGAGTTTTAATTTGGCCAAATTTTTAAAAGGACCCAATTCACCCCCCCCCCTCTTGGGTAGCCATCCTTGGGCAACAAGAACACATGGGTAGCGATCAACTAATTTGGATTTGGTGGTCCTACCTGGCTTTTCTGGAAGTGGATTATAAATGGATGTCAAGGGGGTTGTCCCACTTGGATGTTCTACTTGCCAACTTTTATCATGTTTTGATAAAATTCTAGGTGGTGGGTATGATGGTGCACATGTGATATAATTAATGGCTTCTTGAGAGACATCGACTAGAGGTGATTTTTCTAGCTGGATGCAAGCTCGATCGACCAGAGGTCGGTATGTTGGGCTATCCCCTAAGAAGTGGGATACAAAGGGTGAAGAGAAAAGGAGTGGCTCCATCGATTGCAAAACCCACCTATCGCATCGCATCCTATCAGCGTCTGTAATGATGGTCATTTATTATGCATGAGCGGGGCATTTAATGCCCTCATGGCATGATAGATGACTTTTGGGATATCCTGACTTGATGTACCCCTTGCTATGGCATGTAGCTAATCATCAAGGGCACCTTAAGTGATGTGACTTGATGGGATTGAGATGGAGCCAGCTTCATCGAAAGTGGCTCTTAGTAGAGGTAGATATCTAGCGATCGACAGGGCGACAATGGATCAGGCACCGAGTGAAGTGGTGGTATGCTCATTATCGATTTGCCCTTTGATCGGAGGAGATACGAGGGAGGGTTCATGGATCATTAATGGGATGGCCCTCGGATCTAGTGTCTTCCCTAGGGGTTCTTGGTTGATCCTTACTCTTAATCAGTTTCGAGATCGCTTATCACTATACCAACTAGTCAAACCATGTTATCCTATGGGGGATCAGGTCACTTTGGCCACTGACCTAGGTTAGCAAGTCTAGAATTTTGACTCTTGACCGTGCCCCAGTATTGCTCTCCATCTAGCCTCGACACTCACATGGAACTCATCCCAATCGATGTGGTCAGCAGGAGATGACCAACCATGCATCGAGGCCTAGTCAGATAGATGCAGTTGTAAGGTTGTGTTGGTAGCAGCTATGATCGAATTTTTGGCAGTCAGCCATCATGGCATCGTTAGTATTTTTGAGGAGTTGGTGAAGACGTGTTGGTGGGTTCTCGCAATCAGAGGTGAAGGATCACCAAGGACGAGTGTGGGTCCAAGATTGATCGCCTTTGATCAGAGGAGTAATCGATCGCGAATGGAGGGATGACATAGGGTCAAAGATAGTAAGGGGTTCCGATTTGCTGGGCCTAAATATTTCTGAGCCCTAGGCCTCCTTTACATTATCGAACTATGTGGATCTTTTTTCCAACACTTGCCCCTCTACTTCTGAGTCTAAGCATTAGTTGGGCGAAGGGAGTAATTCTAAGTGAGAGGGTTGAAAAGGTGAGGGATCTTCTATTGGTAGAGGTGCATGGATTTTAGGGAGGATGCGAAGTGGTGCTGTTATGCCATTATTTTGAGATTAAATGCATTTAGATTTAAAAATCCTATGGATGCCTAGTTCGGTATGCTACATCAATTTGGTCAACTAGCGGCTATGATAGACAAATGTCAAGGAACCACGTGCGGGTGGTCGCTTGGCTAAGGATGATTTGCTATCTTTAGTAGCCAACTTTTTATGATTATGAATGATAGGAGAGGCAATTTTTCTTTTGGTTCTTCCCATTTGGGTTATTATCTACATTTTGCCTGTGCTCCCTTAGTCCTATTATCTTTGCAGTTCCCGCATGTGCTCTCCTATTGTCCTTCCTTTCCATGCCTGCTCGTATTCTTAGGTGTGTCTCCCTAGTTGCCTTCTTGATTTCTCTGATCCTTTCTTCTTCTCTTTTTAAGAAAGTTCTTTAGCTATTCATTTAGGGGTTTGTAGATGGTGGATTTTGGTCTGGTCAGGGATCGCCGTCCTTTAGCAGTGGGTCGTTTAGGCCCTATCATCGATTCGCCCTTGGGACCAGAGAGCATTAGTTCTATGATGACTTTGGAGGATTTGAGTAGGGTTAGGATCTTGCACGGCATCCCCTTGGAGTTTGATTTAAAGCTTCTAGGTGCTGATGATAGGGCCAATAGCCCTCCTCTAGGCCATATCGGAGTACACAAAGAAGCACTCCAAGCAGGCTTAAGGTTTCTGACTCACCCACTCATTCTTAGTATCTTTCCCTCCTATGGTCTTTCTCTTTATGCTGTTACACCGAACTCGTTTAGGTTTATCGTAGGATTTTTAGTCATTTGCTTTATGGCTGAGGTTCAACCCTCAATTTTACTTTTTCACTCCTTCACCCTCAGGAGGCATCCCTGTGCTATGAATTTGTTGTATGTTACCACCCAAAAGAGGGTTTCTCCAAGAGTAACGGGGGTGCCAACCTCTATCCATGCATGGAAGGGGTGTTTATTTTTATTTCTCATCCTTCATTTCATGGCTGGGGCTTGTCGAGCTAGGGTCGACTGAAGAAGTCTGCGCTCCTGATCCCAATGTTGAAAATCAAAGAGGAGGAACATTTTCAAGTCCTCAGGTGCCGCTTCAAATCTCCTCCAAATGCGGACAAGTTAGTGGCCAACAAGGCCCTCTTCAATACAAGACTTAGTTAGGTTGACCCCAAGGGTAAGTGGTATTGTCATCTCTTATTTTACTTCTTATCCTCCTTTTTTTGTTTATAACCATGCTTTATTGACAGTAAAAATGAGGCCTAAGAATGTGGCTGAATTGAAGTAGAACCTCCTCAAGAAGAGGAAGGCCTTCGCTGCCACCAGTGCCTTGAAGAAATTAAAGATGGAAGGGGTTAGCCGGGCGAAGATCGTAGGCCATAGTCAGGAGCCTTCGCTCGAGGAGGTCTTCACACCCACTCCTCCATTAGAGGGGGCATCATTAGCCTAGACTGTCGCCACAGCATCGATCCCTACACGAATGAGCCCAGCTCCATCGACAATGCCCTTGGCATCACTTCCACTGGCACCCAAGGAGAAGAGGGGGAAGGGGCTAGAATCGACGGTCAATCTGAGCGGGGAGGTTCCCATCCAATGTTGAAGTGGCAGGGATTCTCACTCACCGTGGGCTCCAGAATGCTTTTCGTTTGATGACTAAAAGGTCATCAAAGGAGCGGTCGGGAATGCCATCCTTCCCACCGAGATGCAAGAGATCCATAATTTGAGCTTGCGGATTTGCAACATCACTTGGCAATCTCAGTAATTCAGGTATTCCCCTATCCATTTGTATATTTTTCTTTACCCTTTCTCAATTCAGCATTATTATTTCTAATATTGTTTGCATGTAGATACTCCACTTCTTCGTCAAGTTATCGAATTGCATGTCAAAAGCGGGAAGAATAAAGGGGCTATTCTTGTGAGACATTGTTGAAGACCACCGATAGGTCGAAGAAGCGGAAAAAGAAGTTGAGCACCTTAAGGAGGCATTAAATAAGACGGCAGCCAAAAGGGATGAGAAGCTACAGAAAGATGCTGCTGAGATCGTTAAGGTTAAGCAAGAGGCCACTACTGTGGTTGCTAAGGCCAAGTAAGAGGCTAAGGAGTAAGTGGTCAAGGCCAAATGGGTGGTTGAAGAGCAACTGGTAGATGCTTATCGGCTAGCCGTGGAGGCCTTTAAGGCCTCGAAAGACTTTGTATGGGAGAGGGCTTTGGCTATCAAAGAATACAAATTATCAGTAGAGATGCACAAGAAAAAGATGGCCTTCTACTAGGATGCTTTTAGATCTAGGTACAGAGAGGGTTTCAGTGACTGTCAACGCCAGATGGCTGCACGATTTTCCAAGGCCAACCTATCTTTGTTGGATGGGGTCGTCGAAGTGGAGGGAGTCGAAGAGTAGATTTTTCCTCTTGGATCTACCAATGCGAAAGGATAGCCAGACCAAGCATTGGTGGCAGTATCGATGATTCCTACCTCGAACATACCAGCAGGTCCATTAGGAGCCACTCCTGATCTTACCGACTCTCAAAAAGAGGTCGGAAAATAGGCTTTGTACCTTTTCTTCCTTTTATTCATGTAGCCAAAATTTTTGTGAATGGAATGAAGCTGACATGTTCTAAAGTTGTGTCTCCCTTCTTTTTTATCCTCCTATTTGATAGCACCAACGAATCTTTCGAGGATGCAACTTTTTTGGTTCTCATAACAATCCTTTGCTAACCGCTTGGCTGATCGGCTTAGGAACCGAATTATCACCTTAGAAGAGGCACTCAAAGTCGCAAATGAAAAGGCTTCTTGTTGGAAGAGGAAGCTATTCAAAATGGACGAGGTGTTTAAGGGGGCCTTGGTAGAATCAGAATGTCTTCGATCGAGTCTGGCCGACCCATGAGGCTTAAGTTAAGGAGAAGAGATGATTGACCGAGGAGTGCGGGAGATTAATTAAGGTTGCTAAGGAGGCCACTTGCACTATGGCTGAGATGGTTCATAAGCTTCGCCGGGAGCTTGAATCGACCTAAAGGATAATTATGGGGCTCGAACTAGCCAAGTACGATAGAGAGATCAGAGAATCTTAGCTCCATAATGAGCTTCACATTGCTTGGGAGAAGGTCTTGAGTCTTGAGCAAATTAAAAGAACTAGAAGGTCAAGAATTTATCCTAAGATAGGACCCAGGTACATGGTGAATGTGGTTTCCATAATGGAAACAAGTCGCCTGATGCTAACGTGGCCTCAAGATCCTAGTGGATGATCATCCCAGCAAAGGGGGTCGAGTATCCCTAATCCACCACTTTCAAGTGACCCGGGCCATTTGTTCGAGCTAGGCTATAATGCCGGTTACTCGACATTGTATAACTGGATCAAGATTAGATTCCCAACTATTGACCTCTCTGATTATATGCTGAAGGGTGGTGTTGGTTCTTCGACTCTTCGATGCACTTTTGGTGGTGTGACCATTCGCGAACTTAGTCTCGAGGGCCGAAAGGTTCATGATGAGGACTCAAATCGGGGCTCGGGGGTTAGACCAGAAAGATCTTAATGGTAGAAAAAATTGTTTCTTTCTACAGAGATTATTTGTAATAGCGAGGCTTTTTCTCTTTGCATATTCTTTCTAATGCACGTAGTGATTGCTTGGTTTTCTTATTTTTGCCCCTACTTGCGCTTAGCTTCGTCGAGCACTTTTATGTATGAGGTCAGTCTAAAGTCAGCCATGCACTCATCAGCCAAAGTTGAAAGCTTTTTATTAGGTTGTCCAGTAGGCGGGTCGGCCAAGGGCCAGGCCATCAGGATGGGAGCCATGAGCGATCGATACGTTCAGAGGTATGATTCGCAAATGATGCGGCCAAGTCTATTTGGATAGGATTCCAACCACCTGGCCCCAAGCCTTGGTTGGGTAAGCGAAGTCAATCTCGAGGGATAGGTGCATGGGTTTCAAGATGCACTTATGCTTCTATGTCCATATTAATTGCACGTCGCTTCGAAATGACAAGTTTTGTCCATTTGACTCGCAAATCGAGGGCACATGGCTGAGGTGGTGCCTATAGTGTCCCAAGATGTACTTATGTTTTTGCATCTACATAATTGCACATTGTTTCAAAATGACACGTTTGTTCGTTTGAACTATGAATTGAGGGCATATGGCTAAGGCGGTGCCTGTAGCTAATCTCTAGTCAACACGTGTTGTGATTTAATAGAGGAATTTTATGGAATATCCTCCTTTTTATAGGGCCCTTCCTCCTTTGCTTATGCTAAGACTGAAGTTTTCTTCTATGTGATGGATAGGTGGGGTGAAAGTTTCATAGGTGGTGGTGTTCACCTTCTAGGTCAACATCGTCGCTGGTCATTTGTAGAAGTGGAGCCATATCATGGGCTCTATGTTGGCTTGGGAGGTGTTGAAAATTGTCATCTTGTTTAGCAAGCACTTGTACCCATGGCCTTGGATAGATTGCTTCTATTTTGTTCCTCCAGTAAGCCTTGCTTCAAGGATAGTCTCTTGTGGTACTTCTTTGGCATATGAGCCCCCAAGAAGGATAGCCACTATGTTACACAACTGTTCGTGGTGGGAACCTTGATGGTCACTAGAGGGGACTCTTTTCTAAGGATTCATCAAGGTCTACCACAATGGCTTGGATGTGGTTTTCCCCTGCCGCAGCTAGTGCTCCATCCATCTTTCCATCGGAGCAAGCCTAGGTTCTAGGAGCGATCAGAGGCGAGTGTTACCATTCATCATTGGTCGCGAGGTCATTCTTCTCTCTCTCTCTCTCTTATGTGTTTTTCTCTGACTGAATGATTGGTCCGCCTCTTGCATTCCTCCTATGCTCGGGATGGTGATAGTCAACGGTGCTCAGGGGAGCGCATCAATCTTTCTTGATGAATTTGAGGCATTTTTTGTGCTTTGTGGGAGGTTGCCAGTTTAGACTCTTTCATTACCATAGAAATTATAATTTTGCTCATTTATTTTGTTGCTTAATATTTTGCAAAGCGAAAGGTGCTTCATCATTGTAAATTTAAGTTTGCCCCTGTAAGAATAAATTTGGATCCTATTGAAAAATTTCTTATCATATTTGTTATATTTTCATTTAAATGAGTATTCATTTCTAGGATGATTGGCTTGAGCAGAGTATCACCTCCTTTTTTAAATTGCGTAGGATAAAAGTGAAGGAAAAATTCTATTTTTTTTGCATAGGATCGTTCAGATCTGATTGGATCTGAAAGAATAGTTTAAATTTTTTTTCTATGATCCTAATTAGATTTGAGATATCTTAGATTGGATCCTAAAGATTTAATATTAAGAATAAAAATAAAAATAAATCTAATTAATTTCATACCTTATATTTTGGGTAATTAGATTATCCTGTGATGATCCTAATCTATTCTGAGGTTTTGGAAGGAGCCATACACACGCTTGACCTCTATCGGTATCCACTTGGGCAAGATCTGGACATCTTCTTCTCATGATTTTTTTTTTCAAATATCAAATCTAAATCTGATATGAAAGTCCTTCAAAAGAATTTCTGAAAGCAGCGTGTCTGTCTCACGAACACCATCGCATAGATGCTGAACTCTTCATAAATTTGATTCGATCTTCTTCTTAGATTTATTTCCAACCTTTAGCACTTAGAAGAAGAGGAGAGAGAGAGGATTAGAGAGGGCATGGAAGATAGAAGGGGTGATAACCTTTGGGTATCAAAATTATTTCTTTCATGAAGAGCCTTGGAGCAAGGGTTCTTATATAAAAGCATAGTGCCAAGTTAGAGTCCCTCTTTGATCAAAATCCTCATTTATTCAACCATTGGGACTCTTGAACTTGATCTCCACAAAAATCCTTAGATCCCATTTGATTTTGATGCCAAAAATCAATCAAGAAGGTGGCAGCATGAGTAGATAAGGAAGAGTCCACTACGCCTAGGACTCTTCCCTCAAGAGTTTGATCCAAATCAAACTCTATCAAAACTTAGCCTAGACACCTCCAAAAATCACAAAATTTGGTTCAACCAATGTATAACTCATGCCCTATCACATATCCAAAAAATAGATAAAAATAATTTTTAGAAAAAATTTTAAAAGCATCTGATCAGGTGACCCTCAATTCTCTTAATTAGGTCAACTTTTGATCATAGTCCAATTTGACTATGAATGGATTTAATTTCTATAATTAATTTGATCTAGACTTATTCCAGTTAGATGAAAATAAATTCATTCAAAATATAGAAATGAGTCAAATCAAATTTGACTCAGTTGTGAAGAATCAGAAAGATTATAGAAGGAGAAAGTCAGGCTCAATCGTGTGCTAGCATGATTATCTTGAACCTGATTGGATTTAATCCAAATCAATTAAACTGGGTTAGCTTAATTGATGACATCCAGATTCAATCCCTTATTTATGTGATCCAGTTAGATTTAATTCTATATGGTAATGAGATATGTCACGATCTTCATCATCGACATTATTGAAATATCTTTTGATGGACCAGAATTTTTTTGATTCACACAATTATAATGGTTGATCATCAAAATTATTCTAATTACTCCCAAAATTCACTAGTGACACCTAGTAGTATATGATGGCAACCCATCAAAATTAAAAATGAACCTCTCGGTGTAGCTATCTGTGTGATTGGATTCTTCTATCTTGAGCCCCTAATCAGGATTAGGGTTAAGGATGAACTCGTCAAACCCAACATCCGTCATATGAATGTAATCATTCGATTCGAGTCCAATGTGAAAACCCTAAATAGAAACTCTTTCTATTCATCTTCACTCTACCATGGCCATGGGCTTAAGGACTTCAATTCTCATGATTATCATAGGGCTACTCCTCATACCTACCGAGGTAGATAGATCTTCTATCTTAGTGCAATCCAATTTCTACAATGAACATGCTATAGCCAACATACACCTCAGGATTCCTAAATGGCTAGGAGATCGAGTTATAGTGTAGTCAAACTATAACACCCTCAAGGATGAACTATCGATACACCTCAGGATCAAAGAATCAGAGCACTCAAGCATCGAGTCAGTCATTGACGAGAAGGATAGACTTTCTAATGACTACTCGAGGTGGTCACGCTTAGTGCCCTCGTTCTCTAATGAGTACCTGTACTCTCGCTCCTAGTGTCTCCACACCGTAGACTCAAGACTACATCCATCCTAAAGAGAAGCAATTCGTACACCAACCTTTCGGATCAATCACCATCCTCATGATGATCCTATGGTCGGAAGCTATTTATGAGTTAATAATGATTATTCATGTCTTAAATTTTCAACTCTTGAAAATATGAATTATCATTACTATTAACTCAAAGGATGTATCACAGATACTTTAAATACATATTATGATAGAAAATAATTTTTTTATTAATTTATAGTTAAAATTATAAAATTATTCTTAGAAGTGTATTACTGGTATTTAGCCAATTCTGGCTTCTAGGGCACATATATCTAACAATCTCCCACTTGATCCTAAAGCCAATTGGCTAGAACTCTAAGTTCCATCTTCTTAAGATGGGCTTCGATCTTCTACTGGCTCAATGGCTTTATCAGTAGGTTAGCCGCATTATCTGGAGTGTCGACTCTCTTGACCTCGACGTATCCCTTCTTGAGATAATCACGAATGAGATGGTATCATCGCTCGATGTGCTTGAATTTTTGATGAGACCTCGGACTCCTTAGCAAGGGCTATGGCATGCCATTATTGTCGCAGTATAGAGGAATGGACATCTGATGGCATTACTCCGATTTCTATGAAGCAAACTTTTTATACCAGAATGCTTCCTTCGCAGTTCTCTGATGCAGCGATATATTCTGCTTCCATGGTGGAATCTGCTATCATAGTTTGCTTGAAACTCTTTCAGCTGACAGCACCACCATTGCATACAAACAGACTTTCAGATGTCGACTTTCGATCATCTATATCAGACATGAAATCCGAGTCTGTGTATCCCTTGGACTTGGAGTTCTATATTACCAAAGACCAAACATCATATCCTTAGTTCTTCTCAAGTACTTAAGGATACATTTCACAGAAGTCCAGTGTTCTTCACCTGGATTTGACTGATATCTGCTTGTGACACTCACAGCATGGGCTATATCAGGTCGTGTACATAGCATGGCATACATGAGGCTCCCTATTGCAGAAGCATAAGGGATCTTGCTCATGCGTTCTATTTCCTCAGGTGTGTTAGGGAACACATCTTCTTGGAAAGATGAATACCATGTCTGAAGGGTATTAAATCCCTCTCTTAGAGTTTTCCATACTAAACCTCTTTAGTACTTTCCTCTATGTACATCTTTCTGTGAAAGTCCTAGCATCCTATTCGGTCTATCCCTATAGACCTTAATTCCTAGAATAAAGGATGCTTCACCTAGGTCTTTCATGGAGAATTCCTTGGACAACCATATTTTGACTATGTCAACATGGGAATATCATTCCCTAATAAGGAGGATGTCATCCACGTACAATACGAGGAAAGACAACAGCGCTCCCACTGACCTTTTTGAAACACACATGGTTCCTTCTTCATTTTTGATGAAACCAAATGATTTTGATCACATCATTGAAACGAGTGTTCCAGCTCCTGAGATGCTTGCTTAAGTCCATATATGGACCTTTGCAGCTTGCAAACCTTGTGATCAGTATCACTGGATGTGAAACCTAGCGGCTGTTCCATATAGATATCTTCCTCAAGATATCCATTTAAGAATATGCCATTTTCACATCCATTTGCCATATTTCATAATCGAAATAGGCTGCAACAGCAAGCAATGTGCGGATGGAATTTTAGCATAGCCTACTGGACGAAAAAGGTATCCTGATAGTCAATGCCTTCGCACGTTGACTATAACCTTTTGCCACTAGTCTAGCCTTGAATGTCTCCACATTTCCATCTGCACCAATCTTTCTCTTGAAGATCCATTTACACCCAATAGGTACTATACCTTCTGGTGGATCTACCAAGGTCCAGACTTGGTTTGAGTGCATCGAGTCAATTTCTGACTGCATTGCCTCTAGCCATTTCTCGGAGTCGATATCTGATATCGCCTCATTGTAGGTTTTGGGATCATCACCATGAGCACCATTACCTACGAGGAACATTTTCTCTACTTCCTCTGAAATAATACCTAAGTATCTTTCAGGGGGATGAGAAACTCTTTCCGATCTACGAGGTGGAGGAGGTAGTGTTCTTATTGGCTCAACCTGATTTGGTTCCAATTGGTTCCTTAGCTTATGACTCTTGTGAGACTTTCTCATCAAGCTTAATCTATCTTTCCAATGCCGCTATCTTGAATAAACTATTTTTCAAGAAAGATGGCATGTCGACTCACAATCACATTGTGGTCTTTCTGGAATGTAGAAATAGTATCCTAATGACTCTTTAGGATATCCTATGAATCGAGCTCTAAAGGACCTAAACTCTAACTTGTCCGCTTGTTGTCTTTTGACATGAGCCGGACAACCCCAAATTCTGAGATGACTCAGACTTGGTTTCTTACCGTGCCATATCTCATACGGTGTGGTAGGAACGGATTTTAGAGGGAACCCTATTCAGTAGATAATTGAAGTTAACAATGAGTGTCCCCAAAGAAAATCAGGGAGGTCTGTGAAGCTCATCATGGATCGAACCATATCCAATAGAGTCCGATTTCTCCATTCTGAAATCCCGTTGAGTTGAGGTGTTCCTGGTGGAGTCCATTGAGAGACTATGCCATTTTTCCTTAAGATAGTCTAGGAATTTTCGGCTAAGGTATTCACCTCCTCGATCTGATCGAAGAACCTTAATGGGTTTTTCTAGTTTATTTTTCTACTTCATGTCTGAATTCTTTGAACTTTTCAAAAGCTTCAGACTTGTGTCTCATAAGATACACATACCCATACCTAGACAGATCATCGGATAAAGGATAATGAAGTAGACAAAATTGCCTCTAGCCGGCACATCAAATGGGCCGCACACATCAGTATGTACTAGGGCAAGGAGATCTGTGGCCCTTTCCCCATGTCCTACAAAAGGGAGTTTAGTCATTTTGCCTTGAAGACAAGATTCACAAGTTGGATATGACTCAAAAGTCAATGGACTCAATAGCCCATTTTTCTCCAATTTGTTGATCCTATCTTCTGCTATATGACCTAATCTCAGGTGCCATAGATATCTATCATTTGGACTATCCCTAGGTCGTTTGGCATTCACGTTTTGCTCGATAGTTAAAATAGGTACATCAATATGTAGCTGATAAAGACCATTAATAAGGAAAACCATTTGCAATTTTATTTCTTTCATAAAGAATGTTACAATGGTCCTTAAAGAAGGTAATCACATAAGCCTTCTTGTGCTAAGCATGAAACAGAAATCAAATTCCTGCTAGCTGCAGGCATAAAATAACAGTCTTTCAAAACTAAGTCTAAACCAGATGGTAATCGAAGAGGGTATGTTCCCACGGCTACTGCAGCAACTCTTGCTCCATTACCGACGCGTAGGATCATGTCTCCATCCCTCAGCCTCCTGCTATCCTCAAGACCCTGCATAGAAGTGCACAGATGAGCACTAGAACCAGAGTCAAGCACCCAACTGGATGCAGAAGAAATCGTAAGGTTAGACTCAATAACGAGCATACCTCCAGAAGGACCTTCCTTCTTGTTCTTCAGGGTGGCCAGGTAAGTAGGGCAGTTCCGCTTCCAATGGCCGTCGCTGTTGCAATGGAAACACTTTCCTTTGACATCGGCCTTTTTCTTCGGCTCTGCCTTCTTCTTCTTTGATCCTTCCACCTTTTGCTTTTTCACAGACTTCTTTTTCTTTCCATAAGACTTTCTTTTGGAAGAAGTCCGTTCCATAGCAAGAACTGAGCCTTTAGAACCTTTCATAGAAAGCTCAGCGGTAACCAGCATATTCATTAATTCGGCCAAGGAATTCTATTTTGAAGTTTATGCATGTGGTAATTCATGATGAATTGCCCATATGCATCAGTCAAGGATTGCAGAATAATATCGTTCTGCAGGTCCAAGTCCTAACTTCACACCGAGCTTCTCAAGCTCTTCCATGTCCTTGATCATTGTCAGACAGTGATCTTGGACTGACTGCCCATCACGCATCTTAGCCTTAAAAAGTCATTTCGTGACTTGATATTTGGCTGCGCGACTCTGTTCACCAAACATCTCCTGCAGGTGAGCCAACATTTGGCGAGCAGTCCCGATATCCTTCATGTTGGCGCTGGAGCTCATCAGACATCGAGCCCAACATGTAATATCTGGCCTTATTATCTTCGTCTATCCATTTTTTCAGAGACGCTCTCTGTTCAACAGATGGACGGGCTGGTAAGGTGGGAGGGTCCTGGTCCAAAACATGGGTTAACTTCTCAGAACCCAAAATAATTTTGTAGTTCCTGAGCCAATCTTTATAATTGGGTCCGGTCAGTCTATGTGTGTCCAGGATACGTGCCAATGGGTTGGACGCAGACATTTTTCCTGTAGAGAGTCAAAGATTCTAGTTAGATATTGTAATTTTGACTTGACCAATTTATTTAGGGATTTTATTTTTAAACAAATTAGCTCCCACTATTTTCTCGGATCCCTACACTCCCTCTGTAGAGATGCGAAAATCTCCATGATTAATGATTTCTAGTGGGTGGTGCGGTCTCACCAACTGACTCATCACCTCACCTAACAGTTATTGGTGATGGGTTAGCCAATGAGTGAACAACTCTTGTTCAATGATTCTCTAATCATGGTGCACCCAAACTTGGTCTCTAATTCATGAATCTCACCGTATCCAGAATATTGATCCACTCCTTAGTTAAGTCAGACCCACCATTTGCATAGACTGGGTTCCTAATTGAGTCTCTCACCGTATCCAAAATATTGAGCCCAACTCATCCTCCAGCCCATAGCATCCAATGCCTAATAGACATGGTTGCATCTTTTCGGTGCAACTGAGCCACTGTATCCAGCCGAGAACAATCAACCCCGGGAAGGGCCCGCACATCTACAATGGTGGAAGACCTCAGACTTAATCTTTTCTTAGGGAGAATTGATTCAGGTCTCATTAAACTAGACTTGGCTTAGTCATAACAATTATGACTAACCTAGTGGCATGGGTTAGCTCGGATTATTGACCACCTCAGATCAGAACTGTGTCAACAGATATGGCCAGGTAAGTGAGACCGGTGGAAGGAATATGCCATTAACTCGTACAAGAATGCATTCAGGTCGAGTAGCTTCCAATTAAAAACCAGTCGGTCGTATGTGCCAAACTTACCTTAGACACCAAATTGTTGAGTCAGAACCAATTGGGTTAGCCTACAATCCAGACTCTAACCTCTGAGCCTAATTAGGTCTTGCTTGATCGTGACTCGATCTTGACCCAGACTTAATCCTATTAGGCTGGTCAATTTAAGCATTGTTGATCCCATCTAACCAACTCTTGATTCGGTTTGATCAACCGCTTAGACCTAATTGAGCTACCCAAGCCCGAACCCAGTATTATGAATATGTCTTAGATCTGAAATTCTCAATTTTAGACCTAATTAATATTCCATAAATCTTAATTCTTAATTAAGTAGGGTTCATAAACAAAATATGCACAATAAATCCTAGGGTTTCAGGATCTAGGGTTTTGCAGAAAGTAAGTTTTTGGATTTCTGATTAAGGACGAACACGCAGCACCCCTACACATCATAAGAACACCCCATCGAATGGGAAGAGAGGGCCTTTAAACCCTTCTTCATTCTTATGACCGGACGGCCAAGAGGAACGCCTTAATCAGGAACATTCAATACTACAAAACAGTATCAGATCTATATCATATATCTCATATACAAAGTAGATCTAATCATGGCATATTTTGCATACATCTCATGTATCGAATCATGCATATTTTTCAGATCTAAATTATCTCATAATAATCTAAAAATTAGATTTAAATTGATCTTATCAAAATAAATCCTAATCTAGACAACTATGTAGAACTATTCTACAACTAGTCTAGACATGCATCAATCACATCTCATATGATGTTTAAAATTAAATAATTTTATTTGCTATTTTTTAGATGTTATTATAACCATTATAATATCAAAAAATAGTAAATAAATGGATCTAAAATATGATGGGTTAATCAAATTAAATTGAAAACATGCAAGACTATTCTATAGAACTATTCTATTCTAGAACTAGTCATGCATATCTTCTAATCTTAGATCCAAATCATTTAATTTTAATTTTTTCTGATTTCAGATCTGATCACATCTCATGTGACATCTAAAATCAATTATTTTTTAATTAAAATAAATTTAAAATTAGATCTAAATATTTTTAGAACCATGGCTCTGATACCAGTTGAAGGAAAATCCTGATTTTTCGGTCCAGGTTCGTTCAGATCTGATCAGATCAAGAGATATATTTCAAAAATTTTTTTTCTTGATCTAATCAGATCTGAGATATTTTAGATCTAATTCTTATTATTTTTAAAATAAAATTAAAATAAATCCTCCAAGGGGATCTCCTAGGATCGATCTTCAAAACTCCTTTTGAAGATCAGCATGTCTTTGCAGCAGCGCAGCCTTCGCTTTAGATCTGCCTTTCTAAATTTGATTGGATCTTCACCAGATTTAATTTCCAAAACTCCTTTTGGACGTGGAGAGAAGGGGAGAGAGAAGATCATAGAGTTTGGCATGAAAGAGGAAGGGGAGAGGCAGCCTTGGGGGTATGGAAACATTATTTCTTTCGTGAATCTGAGTTGGCATACAGGGTCTTATTTATAAAGCATAGCACTAAGTGATCCAACTCCCTCTTCTTCCCAACCAATCCTCATTTGAAATCAGATCTGAAATCATTGGGACTTCTAGAGTCCCCTGATTCCTCCATAGAAAGTCTTTAAGATCTTAGTCTAATTCTTGAAACCAAAAATGGAATCTAAAAGATGGCAGCATGGAGTAGATCCAAGGAAGGAATCCACTGCGCCTCCAAGGACTCTTCCCTAAGAGTTTGATCCAAATTAAACTCTATCAAAACTCAATCTAGGGGGACAGGCCTCCAAAAATCACAAAATTTGGTACACCCAATGTATGACTCATGCCCTATCATGTATCTAAAAAATCAAAGTAAAATCAATTGGTAAAAAACGTTCTAGAAGCAGTCAATCAGGTAGATCCTTAATTGACTCAAAGGTCAACTTTTGACCCAAGTCCAATTAGGTGACCAAAAATGGCATAGGTAATGTCTATAATTAATCTAAATCTGAACTTATTCTAGTCAGATGGAAAATAAAGGCCTCTATTCAAAATATAAAAATTGAGCACAAACTCAAATTTGGACTCATTTAGGATGAACTTAGAAAGATTAGCAAGAAGAAGAACGTTAGGTTCAATCGAGTGCTAGCACGATTTACCTTGAACCTAATTGAATCTCATTCAGATCAATTGAACTAGATTCAGTTCAATTGATGATCACCAGATTCAAACCCTTGTTTGTGTGATCCAGTTAGGTTCAGTTCTGTATGGTAATGGGATATGTCATGATCTCTCTATCATCGACATCATCGAAACTCCTTTCGATGGATCAGAACTCTTCTGATTCGAACAGCTAGAATGATCGATCATCTAAATCATTCTAATTGCTCCCAAAATCCACCAGTGACACCTAGCAGTATATGGTGGCAACCCATCAGAGCTGAATGCGAACCTCTTGGTGCAGCTACCTGTGTGATTAAGTTCTTCTATCTTGAGCCCCGATCAGATTAGGGTTAAGGTGAACTCGTCAAACCCTAGTTTCTGTCATATGATGTAATCATTCGATTCGAGTCCAATGTGAAAATCTAAATAGAAACTCTTTCTATTATTTCACTCTGCCATGGCCATGGGCTTCTGGACTTGATTCTCATGATTATCATAGGGCTGCTCCTCTATACCACCGAGGTAGATAGATTCCATCTTGAGTGCCAATCCAGTTCCTACAATGAACATGCTATAGCCAACATACACCTCAGGGTTTCCATATGGCTAGGAGATCGAGTAATGGTGTAGTCAAACTATAACACCCTCAAGGTGAACTGCCGATGCACCTCAGGTCAAAGAACCAGACACACTACTGCAGCATCGAGTCAGTCATTGACGAGAAGGTAGACTCCCTAATGACTACTCGAGGTGGTCACGCTCAGTGCCCTCGTTCTCTAACGAGTACCTATACTCTCGCTTCGGTGTCTCCACACCATAGACTCAAGACTCATCTACTAAAGAGAAGCGATTGTACACCAACCTTCCGGATCAATCACCATCCTCGTGATGATCCTATGGTTGGAAGCAATTTATGAGTTAATAATGATTATTCATGTCTTAAATTTTCAACTCTTGAAAATATGAATTATCATTACCATTAACTCAAAGGATGTATCACAGACACTAAATACACACTATGATAAAAAATAACTCTTTTATTAATTTATAATTAAAATAATAAAATTGTCTTTAGAAGTGTATTATAAGTGTTTAGCCAATCTGGCTTCTAGGACACACATCTAATAAAAAGTTGGGTTAATCAGAGTTTTTCTTAAGTGGCTGACCAAGGGTGGTCACTATTTGGGTATCTAACAGTCATCCTGTCTCTCCCTATTTAGGTCATCGAAGATCGTTCATCAATGGGGCACAAGTGGCCATCCGGTATCTCTCCGTTTGGATCATCAAAGAGGCATAAGTGGCCATCCGGCCTCTCCCCATTTTGATCATTGAGGATCGTTCATCGAAGGGGCACAAGTGGCCATTCGGCCTCTCATCATTTGGATCATCGAAGGGGCACAAGTAGCCATCCAGTCTCTCTCCGTTTGGATCACTAAAGATCGTTTATCGATGGAGCAAAAGTGGCCATCTAGCCTCTCTCCATTTGGATCATCGAAGGGGCACAAGTGGCCATTTGGCCTCTTCCCGTTTGGATCACCGAAGATCATTTGTCGATGGTGCAAAAGTGGCCATCCGGCCTCTTCCCATTTGGATCATCGAGGATCATTTGTCGAAGAGGCACAAGTGGCCATCCGGCCTCTCCCACTTTGGATCACTGAAGATCATATGGTTTTTTTCCTATAGGCAAACTAGAGATTATTTTGATACAAAATTTTATTTTGGATAATTACAATGTACATTATTGATAATATACTCAAAGATTATCAAAGTTCCATGGTAATAGGAGCAAGGCTCCATCCAGTCACTTGAGTTGATAGATCCTCGGCCTTATGACCCCGTCTACTTGATAGGGTCCTTTCCACTTTGGTGCTAATTTGTCCTGCTCTCCAGACTGAGAGATGTTTTCCCTATAGAGGACCAAGTCGCCAACTCTAAATGCTTTGCTTCATTTTCTAGAGTTGAAGTAGCAAGCCGCTTTATGTCAGTGTGTAGCCATTCTGACCTGTGCCTCCTCTCGAACCTCATCAAGTAGGTCCAAGTTGGCATGCAGTTTTTTTGAATTGGTCTACTCGTTGTAGCCCTCGACCTATGTAGAGGGGACCTCGACTTTGATTAGGATCATTGCCTCCATTCTGAAAGTCAAACTAAAGAGGGTTTCTCCTGTTGGGATCCTTGGGGTGGTCCTATATGCCCATAGCACATGATAGAGTTCATCAGCCCATGATCTTTTGGCTTTGCCCATTCTTGCCTTCAGCCCTTGTAGGAGGATCCGATTCATTACTTCTATTTTCCTGTTAGCTTGCAGGTGTGCCATGGAGGTTAGGCGATGTGAAATCCCATGCTTGTTGTAGTAGTCTTCAAACCTCGACCCCATGAATTGTCATCCATTATTAGTAATGATTAATCGGGGCAAGCCGAATCGGTAAATAATCAATTTTCAAATGAAGTCGATAACCTTTGCTTCGGTGATGCATGCGAGGGGCTCAACTTCTATGCATTTGGTGAAGTAGTCAATGGCGACAAGCAAGAACTTTTGTTGCCCAGAGGCCTGTGGAAAAGGGCTAAGAATATTCATTCCCTACTATACAAATGGCCAAGGTACACTGATAGAGGTGATCAGCATTGCCGGCAGGTGCTGAATGTTTGTGTTCCTCTGATACTAGTCGCAACGCACGACGTACTCCTTGGCATCCTTCTGCATGGTTGGCTAATAATATGCCTACTGAAGGATCTTGTAAGCAAGAAATTTTTAACTTATATGACTCTCACAGGTGCCTTCATGGACCTCCCTTAGGGTGTAATCGGCCTCTATTGGTCGCAAGCATCTGAGGTGGGGCAAGGAGAATGACCTCTTGTAGAGCTTTCCTTCGTAAATAAGGTATCGAGAGGCCTGGCATCTAATATTTTAGGCTTCTTTTTGATCAGGAGGGAGCATTCCATCACCAAGATAGTTGAGGAGAGGATCGATCCAATAGGGTTCTTCTTCTATTCATGCCACCATTGTCAACCCACTAGTGGTTGCAATTTTCACCACTTCAAAGAACACTCGTCTAGGCAAGTTGATGAGCTCTAAAGTGGCTAATTTGGATAGCAAGTCTATCTGGAAGTTTTCCGACCTAGGGATTTATTGAATTTTGAAGTATTCAAAGGTTAGGATGAGGTCCTTTACCTTTTGGAGATACTTGGCTACATTTTTTTTTCCAGGCTTCGTAGTTGCCTCTAACATATCTGACCATCAGTTGGGAATCACTACACACTCGAAGGTCTTGCGCTCCCAACTCCTTAGCCATCTGGAGTCCTGCTATCAAGGCTTTATATTCTGCCTCATTGTTTATTGTCAAAAAATCAAAGCACAAGGCATACTCGACCACCATTCCATCCGAGACCAAGAGTGCCAACCTCGCTCCTAACCCCACAGAGTTTGATGAGCCATTCACATAAATCTCCAGGGTTTGCCTTCACCTCTATGGGGTTCTTCGTGTGTCAGACTCCAGAGCTCTGATGCTTTTTGCTTGCTGGAGTCGTCGAGAATCATAAACTCAACTACGAAGTCAGCGAGCACTTGGGCTTTGATTGATAGTCGGAGATGAAACTTGATATCAAACTTGGAAAGTTTGACTGTCCACTTGGCTATTCGCTTGGAGGTTTTTGGTTGATGGAGAATACTTTTAATGGGCTGATCCATCAAGAGAGTAATGGTATGGGCTAGAAAATAGGGTCAGAGTTTTTGGGTGGCGATGAGGAGGGCAAAGACCAGCTTCTCCAGCTTGGGGTACCATGTTTCTCTTCTCTCAGATTTGATTTATGCAGTATACCGATTTCTAAATCCTATCCTTCTTCTGAATGAGCACTACACCTATCATAGTAGGTGAGGCTGCTGGGTACAGAAATAGCTCTTCACCCAAATCAGGCTTGCTGAGCAGGGGGTGGAATTGAGGTAATTCTTGAGGTCCATGAAAGCCTTTTAGCACTCCTACAACCACTGAAAGTCTTTCGATCATCGTAGGATTTGAAAGAAGGGTAGGCACTACTCGGCCGATTTCGAGATAAATTGACTAAAAGTGGCAACCTTCTTGGTAAGACGCTAGACCTCCTTGATCGTTCTAGGGGTCGGAGACCATTTTCTGTATGGCCCTTATTTTCTCAGGATTGGATTTGATCCCGTGGTTAGATACCATGAATTTAAGAAACTTTCTAGAGGTTACCTCGAAGGCACACTTGACGGGGTTCAACTTTATTTGATACTTGCACAAGTGGCAAAAGTTTTACGAAGATCATTAATATGGTCTCCCACTGATTTGCTCTTTGTTAGGATACCAGCTCACTCTAATACCACTAGATGAGGATCTCGTATCAGGATATTGCCATAAAAAGAAAAAAAAATAAAATAAGAATATAATTAAGTATGTGGATCAGCTCAAAGGCTCACCTCCATGAGGCATGCAAAATTTAACTATGAAAAAGAAAGAGATACAAAAGAAGATTATCCACTCTCAACTCACGTATACAATTTTCTCAACAAGAAGCTATCCTTAACAAACTCTCTCTTGGAGACCCCTGAAATGATCGCAGTCCGCTGCTTAGATGTGTGCCCAAAGCTCCTACTCCTACTCCTGCTATCTACTAGAGCTCTCTGATCTGCTCTGAATCATGTCTTAGGTCCATCAAATTGCTACAGCCACAAACTATGTCAATTCTCGGACTGCTCCAGGCCTTTTAAAGGCCTCTATCTATGTCCAAATCAGAATCAAATTTGATTCAATGTCAAAATAGCACCCTTGGCCATCAGATCATGACTGCCTCTCTCCCTGATCGCTCGATCATGCAATCGCCGAGTCTCTACTTGCATAAACCATAGTAAAATTTCTATAGACCTCTTAAGGGTCCACAGAACACAGTCCATAGTGGACAGCACCCAATCACGTGTGTCCGCATGGACTGCGCACATGCTCGTGAGTCCATGTCCGCGGTAGGTCCGTGCACGTGTTCGTACAGGCACTGGGCCACGCCCGTGCGCTCGCATGCTGGTCGCTGGGCCCATGCTTGCATGCTGGGCCATGCCCATGCACTGGGTCGCACCCACGTGCCTGCATGCAGGGCCTGCCTAGCCTATGCGGTGCATCGAGTTTGACAGCCCACTGGCCCACTTCATCCTGCATCGGTTCGTGGGTCCCATCCAATGATTTCACTTATTTTTTTACGCATATTTTCACCATCTGAACTCCAATTTTGGTGTTCTTAAGCTCGTTGGACTTCGTTCATCATCCTGAATCTTGTTGTGGGCTTAATATAGAAGAATTCAAGATATTTTTCTCAATAATCTCTATCTCGACTTGATATTCGATCTTCACCTATCCGAAAGTTTGTCTGGCACCCCATGCCCTGGGGCAATTGCCTACTGATCATGGACTGGCAAACATGAGAGTCGAGCCAGGCCGCTCGATCCCACCTCCATCGATTGCTGTGATCCTTCTAACCTGAGATCTGCTCGGGATAGCTTCCTATGGTAATAGAAACTTCATCTTGTGACGTCGCATGTCATCCTCTCAAATCTTCCATCTCGTGCCCGATCCATCTCTACCTGAAGCTCCACCTCGCACTAGGATCCCTACCATGAGGTACTGTCCTCCATATTTTTTTCCTCTTAACACCATCCTACTACTGCACATGACCTTCAAGATTCCTCCATCAGCTTTTCATCTGAATCCAATCTGCTCAGTAAGATTAGATTCTTCTTAAAGCTGGGTATACATTGGACCTCACCCAACTTCTTCACTATTCCATCATAGAGCTTCATGCTGACCGTCTCGCTGTTCTTGATCTCATAGCTAGATCCATCTAACAGGAACATAGTGCCCTTACTGATCTCTAGAAAGTTAAATAGCTCCTCTCTACAACATACATAATAAAAAAAGCAGAATCCAAAAAACCTATGAGAAAGAAATAGATACCTCATCAGTAATTAGAAGAATATCGCCACTATCTTCTGTATCGCTACTGACCATCGCTATAGTAGTATATGTCTGATCTTTAAGTTATGGATAATTCTTGACTCGATGTCTCAACTTGTCGCACTGGTAGCACCTGATTTTGCTCTAGTCCCTCATCTTGGACTTGGATCTCCCACCTTGTAATTTTCTGCTGCTCCATCTTCTGCCGCCATCATCTTCAGTTATCATAAGTGTTGAGTTATCATCTAAACTCGAGGCTCGGTTCTTTCATTTGAGAACCTCGTTCTGGAGTAGTGCAGAAGTCATCTCTTCCATCTTGATAGTGCTCTTACCTATAAGATAAGTAGTCACCAAAAACTCGAAAGAGAATGAAAGCAATGATAGCAAGACTAACGCTTTGGTCTTCTCCTTAACTTTTTTACCAACACTAAAGAGGTCGATGAGGTTCTTCTGAAAGTTGGATAGATGCTCCTTCATGCTCTGACCTTCATTCATCCACAGCTGGTAGAATTACCTCCAAAGAAATAGCATATTGGTGAAAGATTTCACCATGTGTAACTCCTTGAGCTTCGACCACAGCATCATCGAGAAAGTCTCGTCAAGTACATACATCATAAAATTATCTGCTAGGTACAAGCAGATCGTGTTCACCACCTGCATCTGGATTTACTTCTAATCCTTCACCTCCATGGTGGCTAGCATTTCGTCATATAAGAGAGCATTAATCAATCTATGTTGGATAAGGACATCCTTTACCCTTGCTTGCCATAAGAAGAAATTATTCTTTCCATCTAACTTATTGATCTTCATCTTGATTGCACTTATCTTCTCCATATTCTTCAATCTCTATCACCACTACTATAATTTATGCTCTGATACCATCTGGCTCTGATACCAATTTATTGGAATATCAGCTCACTTTGATACCACTTGATGAGAATCTCGTATTAGAATATTATGATAGAAAAAAAAATAAAATAAGAACACAATCAAGTACATGGATTAGCCCAAAGGCTCACCTCCATAGGGCATGCAAAATTTTATTATGAGAAAGAAAGAGATACAAGAGAAGATTATTCACTCTCAACTCACGTATACAATCCTCTTAATAAAAAGCTACCCTTAACGAACTTTCTCTTGCATACCTTTGAAATGATCGTAGTCCGCTACCTAACTATTTGTCCAAAGCTTCTGCTCCCATTATCCGCTGGCACTCTCTAATCTTTTCTAAATCACGTCTTAGGTCTATCAACAGCCACAGCCACACATCATGTCATGTCTCAGACTACTCCAGGCCTTTTAAAGGCCTCTGTCTGTGTCCAGATCGGAAACCAATCCGATTCAATGTCAAAATAGCACCCTTGGCCATTAGATCACGATCGCATCTCTCCCTGATCACTTGATTATGCAATCGTCGAGTCTCTGCCTGCATAAACCATGATAAAATTCCCATAAACCTCTTAAGGGTCCACAGAACACAGTCCATAGTGGACCGCACCCAATCGTGCGCATCCGCATGGACTATGTGCGTGCCTGCGGGGCTACATCCATAGCAGGCCCATGCGCTCGTGCATGCCCGCACTGGGCTGCATAGGGTGCTGGGCCGTGCCCGCATTGCGCTGCATAAGGCTGGCCTGGCTAGTCCGCATGGTGTGCTGGGCCTGGCAGCCTATTGGCCTGCTTCGTCTAGCACTGATCCGTAGGTCCTGTTCGACGATTTTGCATATTCTTTCATGCATATTTTCACCATCTGAACTCTGATTGAGGTATTTTTGGGCTCGTTGGACTTATATTTTTACCATCTTGGACCACGCTATGGGCTTAATGTTGGAAAATTTAAGCCATTTTTCTCAACACTCTTAACAAGCAAATCATCCACGTACACCTCCATGTTTCGCCCAACTTGATCCTTAAAGACCTTATTCACTAATCGCTGATAGATGGCACCTGCATTTTTTTGGCCAAAAGGCATAACCCTATAACAGAAAACACCTCTGTCAGTAATAAAAGCTATCTTTTTCTCATCTTCTAGTACCATTCAGATCTAATTATAGCTAGAAAAGACATCCATGAAGATGAGAAGTTTGTGACCTGATGTGGCATCAACCAGCTGCTCAATTCTTGGGAGTGGATAGCTATCCTTTGGACATGCTTTATTTAAATTAGTGAAATCAATGTAGATGTGCCACTTGCCACTAATCTTCTTTACCATCACAACGTTAGCAATCCATTGTAGGTATGCCACCTCTTTAATGAACCTGGCCTAAATCAGCTTGTCTACTTCCTTAGCTATGACCTTTTGCCGTTCCGGGGTGAAACTCCACTTTTTCTATTTAAAGGGCCGGCAATTTGGGTCCATGTTCAGCCAGTGCACCATTCGGATATATCAGTAGGTGCCCATGCAAAAACATTAGCATTTTCTTGCAAAAAATATGTCAGTTGATCCCTTATTACCTAGTTTAGGCTTGAACTGATTTGAACCATATGCTTCTCATTTTCATTAGCCAGGGGGATGGAAACAAGGTCTTCAGCTGGCTTTCCTCGCTCCTCGATCGATTCATCATGGGCATCTAGCTCTTCGATGAGATAGGCCTCAATGGATTTCTCCTACCTCAAGATGATGTTGTAGCAATGGCGTGCCAAGTTATGGTCCCTACGGACCACTCCTACCCCCCATGCTGTTGAAAATTTCATCTTTAGGCAATGAGTCGATATGATGACATGGAATGCATTCGATTCTGATCGATCGAAGATGGCATTATAGGCCCAAGGGGGCTCAGATGACTAGGAAATTGATCTAAGTGATGGGTTGGATTGGATATCGGCCAACTTTTACAGGCAGGATGATGACCCCTTCCATAAGTACGGCCTCCCTTAAGAAGTCAATGGGGGGGGGTGGGGGGGTTAATTTTCCCTAGTCAATTATCAAGCAATCTCATTTTAACAAATGTATCATAAAATGAAATATCGACGGAGCTTCCACTATTAACAAGGATGCAGCGTACATCATAACTATTAATATTTAAAGTTACAATGACTACACATTTTATGGGATTTGGACCCCCTAGGTGTCCTCTTCTATGAATATGATCGATTCTTCAATTCTCTATCTTTTGTTGGTTGCTTGGGTCCTACTCCTTTCTCCATTGCCATGCCCCTCAGTAATGATGTTTATATTTCCAACCGAGGGTCGATCCTCCTAGGGCTCGGTCGGTTGTGCCTGCTCACGCGGCATGGGTGATCTTGCTCGCTCTCATCTATGATCCATCGGGCACCGAATGAACCAGTTGAGATGACCACTCTGGATGAGGTTTTCTATTTCATCCTGGAGCTAGATGCACTCCTTCGTGTCATAGCCATGATCCCGATGGTAGAGGTAGAACTTGTTGAGGTTCCGGCAGTGAGGAGTTTTAAGCTTTAGGACCTCTGGGAGCTGCCTCTTAACCTCCATTAGAACTTGTGACTCAAGGGCATTCAGCAGGGTATAGTCAGTGAATGTCCTGATCTGGGGTAAAGGATGCTAGTTCTTCCTTAGGGGACTCTTGTACCGGTCAGTGCAGGGACCTCCATTCTCCTAGTGTCGAGAGGGCATTCTAGAATATTGGCACATTCTTGCTCCCTTTATGGGTAAATGCCCTTCATTCGGCTTCCTCGTTCCTACGGTAGGATCAGTGGGGGCTTTGTCCTCCGTGAGGGCTTTTTCTATACAGGCATACTTTTTCATCCTGGTCAATATGTCAGGGTAGTTTCGAGGATAGATCTTCACTAATGACTTCTTCAAGTCATTCTTCAAAAATTCATCCATTAGTGATAACATCGCAAGCGATGAGTATAGGTCTCAAACCTTCAAGGTGGCCATATTGAAATGGCTGACAAATAACCGTATAGCCTCCCCCTCCTCTTGCTTGATAGTGTAGAGGTAGTCCGATCGCTTTTGTTATCTCTGGTAGCTAACAAAGTGGCTAGCAAATGACTAGCTTAGCTACTCGAAAGAGCTGATAGAGACTGGTTTTAGACTGAAATACCAGCATCGGGAGGCCCCTTTCAAGATGGAAGGGAACGCTCGATATATGATGGCATCCATGGCCCCATGGAGAAGCATTAAGCTTTCAAGATGGTCAATGGGGTTAGCAGTCCCATGATAGTTCTCTAGCTAGGGGACCTTAAAATGATAGGGGAGTAGCTCCTACATTATTCGGGAGTCAATGAGAGGCTTACTGTTACACCGATCATAGGATGTGGACTTTTGGTAGAGGATTGCTTTAATCCGCCAATCGAGTTTCTAAAGTCATCTCTCAAGAGTGACATCCCAACCAGCTTGAGCCTTAGAAAGCTGAGGGGAATGCCGTTCAGGAGCTAAGCCATGCTTCGAGTGAGGGTCGAAAGAAGACTACTTCTTTGGTTCAGGGCTTTGTGGGTGACATTGATGGGTTTGTCTCCTTATAGGGCTCCAGGGGGGAGCCCGTAGTTGCTTCGATTGCTGTCCCTCTGCTCAAGAGACTAGCTCCTATTGTAACATGGCAGATGGAGGGGCTAGAATCACCAACATCGGTGGGGTGGCACGACTTGAGAGGCTTTAATGGCAATCGCTAGCTATTGAACTTGTTGGAAGAGTAGACTAAACTACTCTGCCATCATCGATGATGGCTGAGAAGGTGGAGAATTTTTGGCTAGGGCCGGCTACACAGCATGGTTCCTCTAGTCCTCCCTTAGTTGCGATGTCATGTTGGTGTGACGAGAGGATGTCCTTCTAGTTGCCATGGTCGATATTGCCCCTGGCTTGCATTCCTTCGAGTGGGCATAGGATCCTTCCTCTAGTGCCAATCTATTGATGCCAATTTCTATCAAGCATCGAAATGGCTGGAGATGGAGGGATGCCGGATCACTGGAAGCAAAACCTGTAAGAAAAAAGTTTCAACCGGATATTGCTCCAATAGAGATCCTCCGATGCTCAAGTCAGAAATGCGGTGCAACAAAAAGATGAGCATGAGGGCAGGATTTCATACCTTTTTTAGGGTTCCCCTTTGGGCCTCCTTTTATAAGTGGAGGTGGGAGCTTGTATAGGAATCCACCCGCATAATCCTTGAAAGTAGTATTGAATGTACTAGATCCTAGCTATTGCCAATTGGATCGTTCATCTTGAGTTGTGTTTCTTAGGGATGCATGATCAGATGGTCATAAGTTGGCTCAAAAATTAGGAGAACGCATGGGTGGTGATCAGCTAACTAGGATTTGGTGGTCCTACCTAGCTTTTCTAGGAGTAGATTATAAATGAATGTCAAAGGGGTTGTCCCACTTGGATGTTCCACTTGCCAACTTTTATCATGTTTCGATAAAGTCCTAGGTGGCGGGTATGATGGTGCGCACATGATATAATTAATGGCTTTCTGGGAGACATCAGCTAGAGGCTATTTTCCTAGCTGGACACAAGCCAGACCGACCAGGGGTCGGCACATCGAGCTATCCCCCGAGAGGGAAGATACAAGGGGTGAAGAGAAAAGAAATGGCTCCGCCAATTGCCGAACCCATCATGGCATCGCATTCCATCAAGGCCTATAATGATGGCCATTTATTATGCATAAGCAGGGCATTTAATGCCTTCGCAGCATGACAGATGACATTTGGGATGACCTAACTTGATGTGCCCTTTGCTATGGTGCGTAGCTAGCCGTCGAGGGCATTTCAAGTGATATGACTTAATGGGATCGAGATGGAGCTAGCTTCATCGGAAGTGGCTCTCGGTGGAGATGGATGTCTAGCGGTTGGTAGGATGATGACAGATTGGGTGCCTAAAGAAGTGGTAGTATGATAGTTGCCAATCTGCCCTTCGATCAGAGGAGATATGAGGGAGGGTCCCTAATCATTAATGGGATGGCCCTCAGATCTAGTGTCTCCTTCGGGGGTCCTCGGCTGATCCTTACTCCTAATCGATTTTGAGATCGCACATCACTATAAATTATCTCGAGAAGATTGGTCTTCATGCCATCTGGTCAAACCATGTTATCCTATGGGGGATCAGGTTACTTTGGCACCCGACCCGGATTAGCAAGTCTAGGATCTTGACCCCCGACCGTGCCCTAGTTTTTCTCTCCGTCCGGCCTCGATGCTTGTATAGAACTCATCCCGATCGATGTGGTCGACAGGAGATGACTGACCGTGCATCGAGGATTGGTTGGATAGATACTGCTATAAGGTTGTGTTGGTAGCAGCTGTGATCGATTTTTTGGCAATCGGCTATTGTGGTGTCGTTGGTATTTTCAAGTAGAAGTTGGTGAAGATGGGTTGGTGAGTTCTCGCAGTCACAAGCGAGAGATCATCAAGAGCGAGTGTGGGCCTGAGATTGGTTGCCTTTGATTAGAGGAGTGATCGGCTATGAATGAGGGATGATGCAGGGTCGAAGATAGTAAGGGGCTCCGACCTGCTGGGCCTAAACATTTTTGGGCCCTAGGACTCCCTCACATTATTGGGCCATGTGGATTTTTCCCCTAACATTATGTTTCATCTTTCTTCATTGCCAGCTTGGGATGCATAGAAGAGGTTGTATTCTTTTTCTTTTTCTATAGAGAAATTTACACGATGGTAGAACTTCATCTTGCAGTCCTGTATATGCCTGAATCTTTTGCATTTGTGGCACTATGGCTTTCCACAATACCAACAATACTCTCCAAGTGTTTTTTTTTTTTTTGCATATTTCACATGGAGGATATTGTATATTTTTTTCTTTTTTATTTTTCATACTTCTTTCTACCCTCGAATTTTCAATTTTTTTCCCTCCTCTTATGTTTAGATTATGAGACTTTATTTTGAGCTTGGACTGAAAAGCATTTTCTATAGAGTCTTCATCTCTACTAGCCTGTCTTTATTCAAAGGCATGGAGTGTGCCAATTTATTTTGTTATTGATAATGTTAAGAGATCCTTTGTCTTCAATTGTTGATATTTTTGGATCAAATTTTGCTGGTAAGCTAACTAATATTTTTTTGATAACTTTTTGATCTAGCAGATCCTCCCCATAAGCTTTTATCTAACTCACTAAACTCATAATTCTTGCATAGTAATTTTTAACAATCTCAGAATCTTTCATCTTCATATTAGCATGTTGTTTCCTTAATAATTGGAGGAGGATGGTACATACCTTTTTGTCAACATGGAATTCTTGCTCAAATTTTTGCCATACTTCCTATGATGATGTTTTGTCTTTAATTCTTGAAAAAATTGACTTTGTCACTACCTATTGTAGGAAGCAAAGAGCAATAAATTTTTTTTGGTGATCTTCCTTCAATTTCTTGCACTTCGCGGTGGAATGAGTAGATTGATTTTTTGAGATGACAAAGCCATCATGGACAATTTCTCACAAGTCTTGAGCTTGGAGAAATGTCCTCATTTGTCTATGCCAAACCTCAAAATTGTCTTCAGACAGAGTTGGGACAAGAATATTGATAGTGGAGATAGTCATGGAGATGGGTAGGATTTTGGTTAGATGGGTTTAGTTGAAGGTTAGGAATGCCATGCCTAGTATATGACTGAACATAGCTCTAAAATCAGTGTTAGTTTTGAAAGAAAAAATAGTTAGAGTAGTTCGGTGATTGAATAGTTCTGGATAATTGGGTATTTAGGATGATAGCAAATTGGTTAATAGAAGAGAAAAAGAATTGAAGCAAGGCTAATTGTATTAGTTGGTAATTGGTATTCTTACATGTGGCATAGCAAATGCCTTCTACCCCTATTTATAGTCACCACCTTCTCGAATGAATGGTAGAGATTAGTTTGATCCAACGGTTAGGAAGAGGTGTTCTAGATTTTTTCCACCTCCTTATTACAAATATCTTAGATATTTACTACAAATATCAATGTTCTAAGGTCTTCTAGAAATCTAGAATAGTATCTAGATTTTTCTTCTTAGTAATAATTGCATCTAGATATTTGGTAAGAGATATCTAGAATAATATCTAGATATTTTAGAATCTTCTTTAGAAAATATGCATCAATTTTAATAAGAGCCAATTCAAAAATGGAGTGCATCACAAATTGAAGTTCAAGGTGTATGCAACACTTCAGAACCTCCCATTAATCTGCTGGATGGTAGAGATGGTTACCTCTATCATATCTGGTTTTAGGGTTCCCCACTGGGCTAAACACATAAGTCTTTAATGGGAGGACTTGACCAGCTTTAACATTGTATTCTATTTTGAAAATCTTGAGAACATATACCAAAATCGGTAGAGATAACATTATATCTCTATGCTTACAAAGTTAGTATTTTGGTTTATTATGCTATAGAATAGGGACCAAGATTGTATCCACTTCAGCTAATGAGAAGCAAAACGATCGAATAATAATGACTAGGAGTTTTGGAATGGTCTAGCAAGATGCTCCCTCCCGATGGATCTTGGCACCACCATCTTCATCAACCCAACAAGAGCTAGTCTTCCAACTGATGCAACCTTAAAGAGTAGGTCAGATCCATAACACTCATACTAGATCAACTAGCCTCAACCAAAGTCCAAACACACCAATAGTCAATATGACTAGACCACAAACGAATCTAGATAGGTTTGATCCTATTCTCCAAATAAATGAGCTTAACTCACAAAGGGTCACTAAAACATTAATGAACATTGCAAAGAAGCTATGGAAGATCTATGTGGAAATGAGTTTGAATCCATCAAAAGGTCATACCAAAGATATTGCTGAGGTCCACAAAATCTAGGTGGCAAAGCCTGCTCTAGCATTACCTTATCACACAACCCATTCTAATTACTTGATCATACTAGTGACATGGGTGTTCTCAAGTATCATAATAGCTCTTTCCACTGAGTCGTAAAAGGCTGTCAGAGTGGGAATACTTGAATCGGCTAATGAAATATGGAAAAGGAGGAACCTTGGCACCCCTAAGCAAAAAATGACACATGCATTCAAACCCTAAGCACCAAGGAGATTGCACAACATGGTGGATGTCTTAGGGGAAAAACTCAACTGGAGAAGGAGTTAGAGCCAGCCAATATCCTCTATCTCAATAGTCTCACAACAAATGAAGTGTGTTCACTCGAAACCAAATGCTAACTCATCTTTTCGAGAAAGGATGAAGATGCCATCAAAAGGTTATGGCTGCTTGAGAATGTCTGCTGTGTGTTTCTGTTAGCCATCAATAGGAAGTAACAACATATTAGAATATCTATCATTGACCCACTTTAGGATTACTCAAACATGTAGATCAGGCTATCTTCAATCTCCACTATATAGCCCATCTTAGCATTCTGTTCTGATTGCACATGGTGCAAGCAAGCAATGTACTTTGGGTGTATTATTTTGGTGTCTAACCCATCTAAGGTAGAGAACTTTTGTAATGATGCATCATAGCATAGATCTGCTAATAAATCCTTTTTCCTTATTATACTTTTGACTCATGTACTGGCTTAAGAGGGCAAAGTCAAAATCCATTATAATCAGCTTCATCAACACAATTTTTATTGGGTCGTTTGTATCCAGACCACCAACTACCCTCACGACATGTATCTAGTGATGTCTTGCAACAATAAGACAGACTTTTAATCTAAAATGTGAAAGGCTTGGGTCAACCATCTAAAAGGAACTTAAGCAATCACAAAGTAGCATAGCATGTTTTCAGAAGACTAAAAGGAAGTGCATCGGTCATAGAGTTCCTCGTTATCATGTGGTGGCAGGGTGGATATGTGGGAAGGGTTAAAGGCCAAAAGGCTCATCAGGAGGATTAGTCATAGCATCAAACTCAATAGAAGTGGATAGTAAATTATTCAACAAAGGAATATTCTCTCTAAGTACAGTTCATTCCTTGCAAACATGTATGGCCTAGTGGATCCACTTATTGGAAAATACTTCATTGATGACCTTGCATCATTAAGAAAGCACTGGAATGGGATTTGGATTCTTGTTGGGGACTTCAACCTTACCAAATTTATGATAGAAAGGAAGGGGTGTACAAGTAGTAAAGAAGCAACAATAGACTTCAACTTGTTTATTGACATAATGAATCTGATGGAGATGAAGTTAAATCATAAGAATTTTACGTGGTCAACGACAAAGCCATTACTGGCAAAACTAGATTGCTGTTTGAGAATGATAGAATGGATATATGAGTTCCCTAGGGCAATACCTTGTCTACTTCCTAAACTACTCTTAAAATGGAGAAAGCTGGAACACAGCAGAAGGCTCATTCATTTTGAAAGTTTTTGGTATACTGTGTAAGAATTTGATAACATGGTAGGAGAATGGTTGGTAAATAATCCGGGGTCAAAGGATGCAGTAGCAAACCTAGTTATGAAACTAAGGTATCTTCAATCCAAGTTGAGGATTTGCAATAAGACTCAAAATGGCAATATCGTGGTAGCCAAAAAATGACTTCAAGTAGAGGATCTCATGGCTAAATGATCAATCAGAAGCTTGCATGCTGTCACCAGATGAACGGAAGAAATAAATTCATCTCATATAAAAAAAACCTATCCTGAACTAGGAGGAAATCTTCTAAAGTCAGAGATCAAGGGTGTAGTGGTTGAAGCATGGAGATCGAGATACTTAGTTTTTCCACATACAAGCTAGTGTGGAAAGAAGAAAGAATATTATCTATAGGGTCAAACATCAAGGGTAGCCATTGGATACATCGGAAGAAATTACGCAAACCTTCATGGACCACTTTCTAGATCTCTTTAGTAAATCAAGTACTCTATCAAACATAATCCTAGATTATAACATACTATATCAACATAATCAGATGGATCTAATAGAGCTTGAGAGGCCATTTATAAAAGAAGAAATAAGGTCTGCAGTTTTTGGCCTCGCAAAGGAGAAGGCATCAATTGTCGAATGGCTTTATTGGATCATTCTACTAAAAACATTAGTCGTTAATCAAAGGAGACATTTGCAGGTTTTTTGAGGCTATCCAAGATGGCACAACAAATGTTTCATGGCTAAACTGTAGTTTTATAGCCTTAATCCTAAAGAAGGAAGAAAGTATACAAGTTAGTAACTATAGACCAGTAAACCTTATTAATGAAATCATTAATATATTCTCCAAAACTATCTACAATCACTTGATAAAGTCCATTGATCAGATGATTATACACTCACAATCCTCTTTTATCAAAGAAAGGTAACTCAGCAGTAATTTTATTATTACATTAGAGATTATCAATCACCATAGGATGGTAAAGCAAAAAGGAATGGTTGTCAAGTTGGACTTCCAAAAAGCTTACGAAAATATTAGTTGACATCTTCTCCTAACACTTTTGAAGGCTAGAGGATTTTTGCCCTAAGTGGTGCTCTTCGATCCTGTTGTAGCAGGGCTTTAGATGGTCGAAGAGATTTGCACTGGAGAGTAGATCAAGCCAGTTCGACGTGGATCACGAGCTAGTCTGCAAGAAAAGTCTAAGAATCGATGGGGTACCCTCCGATTTAGGATCCTTCAATGCTTAAGTCAGTTGAAGCCTTATCAACAAATAGTAAAAATGGAAGATTGAAAGACAGAATGAAGAGAGTTTGAATGGAGATTGGTTCGATCTTTTTTCAGTGGAAAAATCGAGAGTAAATTTTAGCAGAGTTTCGACTCTATGAGTTTGTACTTAAGCTTATCTTGGAGAAGTACCCTACCCTTCTATTTATAGAGGAGATCGCTTAGATCTTAAGAAGAGTTTATTAGGCTGTTAGCTTGTTAAGACCAGCTGGATTACAATTGTTGGCCATTTTGCCTTGGTGTCAATTAGTTATAATACAGCTGGAGGAGGGCTGCAATTAGGTGAGAGCATAGTTGGCACTTAGCTGACTTTCAAAAGATGTCGAGATCGGTAAATCACTGATTTGGATATATGACGAGATCGGTATTTTACCAATTTAGTATATCAAGATCGCAGAGTGACTGATCTTAAGCTCAGGTGAGTCATTGTTGTTTTGGTCGATACAAATTCGATCTATTGTGAAACTCAGTGGTTACCTATCTTCAGATTGATAAAGTACTGGTCTGATTCTGTGACTGCCGCGAGGTCGGTTTAATACCGATCTAGGGCCATATCTGGCTTATATATTGTGGATGGTAGTTTTCTGGTCTAAACTCTATTATGGTCGGTGTATTACCGATCTGGGCTTGATCAGTTGATTTTGATCAAAATGTTAAGAATTAGTCTAGACTTCAGGTCAATCTTTTACGAATCTAGGACTGACACTAAACATTTTTAGCATTCATCTAGGGTGACGGTCCTCTTGATGATGCCACGTGGCTAGTAGGGACTGTCCATACCAATAGTTGCCCCCCATTTTTTAGACTTTGAATGAAAACTCTTTCAAAAAAAGTATGAAAAGTCATTTTTCAAAAATTAGCCATCAATCTCCTACGTCGAGAGTCATGTTGCCAAATTTAATATTTAACAATTAAAAGCGACAAAGCACCTTGATCATCGTATTCGCCATACCTGGCATTTAAGGAAGCACGGGGAGGCATGGAACCATCATTGGTTGCTCTACTATGACCCAGATGATGTGGGGCACTTGGCGTTCATCCGCAAGCTGGCAGAACCACCATATGGAATGAGCTTTCATGGCTTGATCTAGATCGATACGTACATTGAAACAGCTTTTCTGTAACCACCTTGGATGATCGGCAATTGGTTTAAATCCAATAGTGGGCAAGTTAATGTGAGCCATTGCCTTTCCCTATATATAGGGTACCTGTCCATTTCTCTTTCACTTTACTGCCTTTCATCTGAGAGTTTTGCTGCCAAAGAAGCTTCCATGTGCTCAATCGATCGGAGAAGAAGGTGGTTCCAGTGGTCACTAGAGCTTGGAGAGAGCCACCAGAAGTAGTGGAGAAGACTTTCTTTCTCCTTTGGTAGGATTCTCCTTCCTCCCTTTAGGTTTAGGATTTCTTTCTCTTAGGACTTCCCTCTTTTCTTCACTATTTTCTTCTTTCTTAGTCCTTCCTTTCATCTCTTCTGTCCCTTTTTCCTTTCATCCATATCTTCTCAGGAGAGCATTAATTTCTCCTAATGGGGGTAGAAGTGGGGAGTTACTCCCAGGTGGCCATGACATCTGGTCAACCTAGCTCCTGCTCACCATTAAGGCGGATAATTCTTCTCAAGCTGCCACCGAGGCCAGTGTCCCCAACGATAATAGTTTAGAGTCTCTGGTAAGAGGATTCTTGAACTATTTTGGCCCTAGCATTGAGCCTTCGATTTTGATAGAGGCTGACCTTGAGAAGCTCAGGAAGTATTTCATCCTTGATAACTTCTAACTTAAAGCAGCCAGCCCAAGTGATTAGGTTACACAGCCTCCTGAGGGTTGTGTGGCCTTTTATGATGAGTCCTTCGGTCTAGATTGTGTTTTTCTTTGCACCCCTTCATCTGTAATATATTAGATTACTACGGCTTGCAGCCAATCCAGGTCACCCCCAATGCTATTAGGATCATTTTAGTCTTTATTATTTGCTATAACTTCACTGCCATAAACTTTAGGACTTCTCTTTTTAGGGCTCTTTTGGTTTTGAAAAAACATCCTACTAAGAAAGATTGGTGGTACTTCTCATCCTGACCTAATTATAAATTTGGTCCTATCCTTCTTTGATTCACGACTGGAAAGTCATTTTTTCTTTATCTCTTCTGATACTCCTTGGGGTTTTAGTACTAGCTGGGGTAGACCTCAGCTTAACTGAAACTCCAATAAATCTATTCTGCATGGGGATAAGAAGATCTTCGAAGAGCTACTAGGTATGAAGGTGCCCAAGCTCGATCAACTAGTGATGAATCAATCACTGTTCGACTCTGGCATCAATCTTATCTCTCCTCATGGTGAGCTTGTCATTGAATTTTCTTTGAATTTTTTTGTGCTTGGCCTTTATTTGATCATCATGTTTTCTGTTGATCATTATAGCACTCATGAGGTTCGGCCCTAGGAGACTGGTAGAGCAGAGGAAGAGGAAGTCAGAATTTTTTGACCCTCCGCCAGCAAAGAAAGGAAAGGGGAAGGATGTCATCGGCTCCACCATGGCATGACCTCGATCTATGCCTCCTTCCAGCATGAGAGCACCGGTGATCAGTGCGGAGCCTGTCAGCGCACGTCCTTCTCCAACATCTTTTCTGATGTCCAGGGGACATCGAAAATCTACCAAGGTGCCCCGTCCATCTTCCAAGCAGCCGACCACTGGCCTGAGGTTGAGTCCTGCCACTGCATCGTTGAGGCCTAGTATACTGACTGCACTGATCTTAGCCTTCGCTCGCTAGACTCGACCCTCCGAAGGGTCGAAGACCACACTAGTCGATCCACCGTCAACCTCTATCAATCGGATCGACATCAGATTGGCACTAGAGGAAGGAAATCAATCCAAAATTTTGGTGGAAATGATCAAGAAAACACAGAACCTGACTCCATCTTCTCCCGAAGCTCTCCCGAAGATGGTTCAGTCCCATCCTCCGACAATGATCGATCCTCAACAATTCAAAATCTTGGTATAATAGGTCCAGGCCCTCACCAATGCTATATAACAACTCCAGCAAACAATGGAGCAACGGCAAGTGATCGGATTATATAGCCTCCTGAGGGTTGTATAGCCTTTGATGAGTCACTTTGGTTTGGATTGCATTTTTCTTTGCAGTCCTTCATCTATAATATATTAGATTACTATGGCTTACAGCCGATCCAGGTCATCCCCAATGCCATTAGGATGATTTTAGTCTTCATTATTTGCTGCCATAAATCTTAGGAATTCTTTTTTTAAGGCTCCTTTTGTTTTGAAAAAATACCCTACGAAGAAAGATTGGTGGTACTTCTAATCTTGACCTAATTGTAAATTCAGTCATGTCCTTCCTTCTTTGATTGACGATTAAAAAAGTCATTTTTTCTTTATCTCTTCTGATACTCCCTGGAATTTCAGTACTGGCTGGGGTAGACCTCGGCTTAACTGAAACTTTAATAAATCTATTCTACCTGGGGATAAGGAGGCCTTCGAAGATAAGTTGGATATGAAGATGCCTAAGCTCGATCAACTGATGATAGATCAATCACTATTCGACTCCGGCATCAGTCTCATCTCCCCTCAGGGTGAGCTTGTTATTGAATTTTCTTTGAATTTTTGTGCTTGGCCTTTATCTGATCATCATATTTTTTTTTGATCATTGCAGCACTCATGAGGTTCGACCCTAGGAGACTGGCAGAGTAGAGAAAGAGAAAGTCGGAATCTTCCAACCCTCCACCAACAAAGAAAGAAAAGGGGAAGGATGTTGCTGGCTCCACCTCAGCACTACCCCAATCTATGCTTCCTTCTAGCGCGAGGGCACTGGTGATCAGTATGGAGCCTGTCAGCGCTCGCCCTTTTCCAACATCTTCCCTGATGTCCAGGGGACATCAAAAATTTATCGAGGTGGCCCATCCACCTCCCAAGCAGTCGACCACCTACCTGAGGTCGAGTCCTGCCGCTGCACTATCGAAGCCTAGTCCACCGACTGCACCGACCTCAGCCTCCACTCAGTAGACTCGACCCTCCGAAGGGTCGAAGACCACACTAGTCGATCTGCCATCAACCTCTTTCAACCAAATCGACATCGAGCAAGCTTTCCTGCAGGATACAGCGATACTTGGCAAAGACCTTCTGTACACCATGATGCCACAACTGGATCTACACGCCCGTCAGAGAGACTTTGGTCTGGATGAGCTGCTCAACTAAGGTTTCCATAGTATTTTGGATGTAAGAAAGTTCTTCCTTTTCCCTTCTCTTCTCTTTTTTCTTTTTTTCTTTTTTTTACATCAATTTTTTATCGACCTGATATCTTTTCTTTTTCTTTATCCTTTCGCCAGGCTGCCTCCTACTTTCGACTGTTTGTCAAGCACATGGAGTGGTTGGGCAAGAATAAAAAATTTTTGAAAGAGGTCTTGCAGTTCATGAAGGACTGCCAGAAGGTAGTGGAGGAGAAAGCCACGATAGAAGAGAAGCTTACCTTGGGGCTGAAGAAGCAACTCCAAGAGAAGCTCAATGAGATATTAGAAAAGAGTAAAGCCTTACTGGATCTCCAAAGAAAGGCTGATGAAGGAGAGGAGAAGCTACTAAAGCTGCGATGAGAAGTCTCCAAGATCCCTGGCTTGCAGGCCAAAGTGCAAGAGCTAGAGGGGATAGTGTCTTCCCGGAAGGAGACTTTGGCTGCTCGCAACAAGGTGCTACTGACTTACCAAAGGGATTTGGAGCACTGGAAGTCAGCCACTGCCCGGGCTGTGGAGGAGTATAAATCCTTCAAAGCCTTCGAGGAGGAAGTCACGGAGGCTTCAGGGGAAGCCTTCGATAGTGGGTTCGGACCTAGTTGGAAAACTCTTTCCCAACTTGAATTTGAGAGGGGTTATCCAGGAGGCTGCTCTTGCCCTGGCTTTCGGAGTTGACACCCAAGTGGTGCTAGAAATGGGTCCTGCTCCTGAGGCACCCACTGCTCCTTTGGTCCCCAAGATTGAGGCCTCCACCCTCATCAAAGCTTCAGTAACCGCTCCTACTGAGGCTCCTACACCCAGCTCCACGCTCGCCAAAGTCTCAGCTCTTGTTCAAGTCATCTCATTGGAGGACACAACAGCCATTCCAGCTAGAGCTCCTCAGGTGGATGCTTGATTTTTGTACTTTCTACTTTTTTTCCTCTCCATTCGTCTTTTTGTATCAGCCCAATTTGGGCCTTCTAAAAGACTTTATTTAATAAAATAAAATTTTCTTTTCCAATAACTATAAATGTGTTTGACATCGACTTTTTTCGATCTGGTATAGGTTACTATAATGCTTTTTGCCTAGAAATTTTTCTAAGTAATAGTAAACAACTTCATCTCGGTAAGACCTTGATGCAATTATTCTAAAAAGGGTGTCATCCTGGAGACCATTATTAGATAGAAGTCCATCGATTTTGGGGTTGGTGATTAATAGAAGTCCAAGATAATATTGATGCAGAGATCGATATTTAACGAGCTCCATAATAGCTTTGGTCCAGAGATCGGTATTTGACGGAGGTCAAATATAACATAGATCCATAGATCAGAGATTAACAAAAATTCCATGTAATATTGATCCATAGATCGGTAATAGATAGTGGTCTAATATAACGTTGATCGGTAGATCAATTTTGAATAAGAATATGACATCATCGATTCGAAGATCGGTATTTAATATGAATCCATAATATCAATTTTCTGGAGATCAATTTTAAATAGAAATCCTTGATGACCTTGATCTAGAGATCGAAAACTAATTAAAAATTCATGATAACATCAATCTGGCAATCGAGAGTCAATAGATGTGGAGATCTTATCTCCTATGCCCATTAGGGCTTTCTCGATCTAGTGATTGACTTCATAAGTAGGGGAGAGCTTGTCTCCTATGCCCATCGGGGCTTTATCGATCTAAAGATCGGATTTAGAAACACAGAGATCTTATCTCCTGGGGTACCCTTTGGGGCTTTACCAATCTGAAGATCGGGTTTAAGAACATGGAGATCTTATCTCCTGGGGGGCCCTTCGGGGCATTACCGATCTAGTAATCGAATTTAAGAACATGAAGATCTTATCTCCTGGGGGCCCTTCGGGGCTTTACCGATCTAATGATTAGATTTAGGAACATGGAGATCTTCTCCTGGGATGCCCTTCGGGCTTTACCGATCTAAAGATCGGATTTAGGAACATGGAGATCTTATCTCCTAGGGTGCCCTTCGGGGCTTTACCGATCTAGAGATCGAATTTTAGAAATATAAAGACCTTATCTCCTAGGGTGCTCTTTGGGGCTTTACCAATCTGGAGATCGGATTTTAGGAACATGGAGATCTTCTCTTGAAGTGCCCTTCGGGGCTTTATTGATTTGACGATCGAATTTAGGAACATGGAGATCTTCTCCTAGGATGCCCTTCTGGGCTTTATCGATCCGGTGATCGGATTTAATTAAGATGATCGAAAGAATTTTGATGTCTTGAAGAAGTTTTCAATGAGACAGAATTTTCAGAGTCTTTATTCAGAATTCATTGTAGTATACTCTAAGATTTTCTGCATTTCATATCCTAGGAATACTTGAACCATCCAGATTCTCAATTTTATAGGCTCCTAATCAAACTTCCTCAATAACTCGATATGACTCTTCCTAATTTGAGGCAAGCTTTCCTTGCTTCAGGGGTTTTGAAACTTCCACTCGGCAAAGGACCAAATCACTTTTGCGAAAAATTTTTGGCTTTACCTTAGAATTATAATACCTAGCCACTTTTTGTTTGTAGGTAACCATTCGAATTTGGGCACTTTTCTTGATTTTTTCTAATAAGTTGAGGTTGGTTCTTCACCGATCTGAGTTACTTTCTTTGTGGAAGTTCTCCATTCTTAGTGTTGGAAGATCAATTTTCACAGGTATTACCACCTCTGATCCAAATGTGAGTTTGAAGGATGTTTCTCTGGTTAGTCATCTGGGAGTGGTTCTATAAGCCTAGAGAATATTGTATAATTTATTAGCTTAGAGATCTTTGGCTTTAGTGAGCCTGATTTTAAAATCTTAGAGAATTATCTGATTTATAACTTTAGCTTCTCCGTTGGATTGTGGATGTCTTACTAAAGTTAATCAGTGGTTGATGTGCAGCTCGAAACAGAATTATTTGAACTTTATATTATCAAATTATTTTTCATTATCAATAATGATATTTCAGGGTAGGCCAAAATGGCAGATGATTGACTTTCAAATGAAGTCTCGCATCTTTCTCTCCATGATTTGTGCTAGTGGTTCAGCTTCCACCTATTTGGTGAAGTAATCTTAGTGACCATCAGAAATTTTTTTTATTGCTATAGGGAATGGTCCCAGGATATCCATCCCCAAAATGGTGAAAGGCCAAGGGGTAGTAATAAAAATGAGTTCAACAACTGGTTGGTGTTGAATATTAGCGCATCTTTGATATTGATCGCATTTATTGATAAGATCAGCAACGTCTTTTTGTATAGTTGGCCAATAATAATCCTGTTGAATGACTTTATACACTAAAGACCTGCCCCTTAGATGGTTGCCGTAGATTTTCTCATGGACCTCTCGAAGGGCGTAGTCAACTTTCGAAGGGCTTAGGCATCGGAGTAATGAAAGAAAGAACGATCGTTTATAGAGTTTTCCATCTAGAATGATGTACCAGGATGCTTGTCTCTTGATTTTTCTTACATTTGCAAGATCATCGGGCAGTATTTCTTTGTCCAGGTATTGTATTAGGGGATCTATCCAGCTTAGTTCATGATTGACCTAGGCAATCAATTGGGCCTCTATGCTAGGTTTCTTAAGGACCTTAATATATACTTTCTGATTGAGGTCAGAAAATTTTGATGTCGCTGGGTGTGAAAATGCGTCAGCTCGAGCATTTTTTGACTCGGTATTTGAATAATTTCGAGATCGTTGAAGTTTTTGGATAATTTCTTTACATTATATAAATACTGAGATATAATAGGATCTCTGTCCTCATAGTGACCTTGTACCTATCCAACAACGAGTTGGGAGTCACTAAAAACCTTGAGCTTCTTAATATTGAGCTCTTTTGCCATTCTGAGTCCCGCAATGAGGGCTTCATATTCAGCTCCATTATTGAAAGTTCTAAAATTAAACCTCGGAGCATGTTCAGTGATGGCCCCTTCTGGGTCTACCAATATTATACTAGCGCCACTCACTTGGGCATTGGAAGCTCCATCTATATGCAAGAGCCAAACAGATTCTTCAGTAGTTTCCATCTAAATTTTCAGGATCGGATTTTCTTCGGGTATTGAACATTCCACCGCAAAGTCGACTAGCACTTGAGCTTTTATAAAAGGTTTGGGCTGATAGTAGATATCAAATTTATTGAATTTAATGGCCCATTTAGCTAATCAGCCAGAGGTATCAGGTCATTGAAGGACCAACCTTAATGGTTGATTCATTAAAACAATGACAGAATAAGCATGGAATAAGGTCAAAGCCATTTGGCTGTTGTGATTAGAGAGTAAATTATCTTTTTAATTTTGGAGTATCGAGTCTTTACATCCCGCAGTAATCTACTGGTATAATAGATGGGCCTGTGTGTTCCTGCATCATCTCGGGCTAGAACCGAGCTGACAGCATTATAGATGAAATGGATAAATATATGAATAAATTCTCACCTTCGATGGATTTTAATAGTAGAGGAACTGAGCCAAGATATGCATTGAGCTCATCAAAAGCGGCTTGGCATTTCTCTGTCCATTTGAAATCTTTGATTTATTTTAATGTTTTAGAGAATAGAAGGCATTTTTTGACTGATCTGGATATAAATCTGCTAAATGTCACCACTCATCTAGTGAACCGCTGCACTTCTTTTAAGGAGCTAGGAGACTTCATCTCAAGTAGTGCCTAGATCTTCTCAAGATTGGCTTCTATTTTTCTTTGGGTTACGAGAAAATCAATAAATTTTTGACAGTAACTCTGAAGGAGCACTTGTTAGGATTGAGCTTCATTTGATGCTTACAAAGCTCTCCAAAAGCATCCTCTAGATCGATAATATACCAATCTTCTTCTATGATTTTGACCAATATATCATCAACATAAACTTCCATATTACATCCGATCTAGTACTGGAAGACTTTATTGACTAGATGCTAGTAGGTGCCACCTGCATTTTTCAATCCGAAAGGCATCATTCTATAACAATACAAACCATTATTAGTGATGAATGTCATATTTTTCTCATTTTCAGGAACCATCCTGATTTGATTATAGCTGGAGAAGATGTTCGTGAAGCTCAACAGCTTGTGCCCTGAGGTTGCATCAACTAGTTGGTCAATTTTTGGTAGGAAAAGCTATCTTTCGGGTAAGCCTTATTGAGATTAGTAAAATCAATGCAAATTCTCCATTTTTTACTTGCCTTCTTAACCATCACTATATTGGCGATCTAGCTTGGATATTACACTTCTCTAACAAATCCTGCCATCTACTTTCTCATCTATTATCTTTTGTCTCTCCGAAGCAAAACTTTTCTTCTTTTGCTTTATGGGCTTGTGCTTGGGATCAATATTCAATCTATGCACAATAATGTCGACAGGCAATTTTGGACATATCTGAGGCTGACCATACAAACATATCAGCATTTTATCGAAGAAAGAAAATCAATTTTTTTTTGAGGTCAGCATTTAACCAAGCTCCTATCCGAATCATTTTTTTGGGATCTTTTCCTAAAGGAATGGTGATGAGTGATTCTACAGACTCACCTCGATTTTTTCCAACCTCACTTTCAAGATCTTGATCGAGAATTTCTATTGGTGGATTTCTGGCTGGTTCCTTCATTTTGGAGGCTATCAAAAAATATTGTTTGGCCACTATCTGGTCCCTACGCATCTCTCTGACTCCTAATCTAGTTGGGAATCGCACTAACAGGTGGTAAGTCAAAAATATTGCTCTAAGGGCATTGAGCCCAGGTTGACCAAGAATGACATTGTATGCAAATGATATTTTCACAATCAGGAATGTAAGCCATACTGTTGACTGATAGGGTTCTTTCTCGATAGTGACTGATAGTGTAATTTCTTCTTCAACTACCATAGAATTGCCTGAGAATCCAACTAAAGGGCTGCCAATCTATCTCAAATTATTGAGCAAATTCATTTTTGAGAGAGCATCATAGAACAATATGTCCGCTGAGCTTCTATTATCAACTAAAATTTTCTTTACATTATAGTTTGCTATCATCATGAAAATGACGACAGCATCACTGTGGGGTGTCTGGATCCCCTGAGCATCATCATTAGAAAAAGAAATAACATTTTTAGTACAATCTTTTAGGGAAGAGACTCCTGGATGTCCCTCGAGGTCCACTATCTTATGAAATCATGTTGATGACTCCTACAGTTGGCCGATTATGCTCAACAACATCATCAAGCCTTTGGCATGGCTCTAGGGCCTGGTTTGCCCGATCTTTGACATCCTTGCTGAGATAACTTTGGTGGATCAAAGCCTCAATCTCATCTTTGAGTTGACGGCATTCATTAGTGTCATGCCCATGATCTCGGTGGAAGCGGCAAAATTTGCTCTTATTTCTCTTATCAATAGGGACCTTCATGAAATTAGGAAGGTGGAGATATTCTTGATTTTCTATCTGAGGATAGAGAAGCGTAGCTATCAAATTTTTAAGGAGGACTTTAGGACCTCAGATTTTTTCGAGATGGTTCACTACTACTCCCTTTCTTCCCATGCTCTTCCTCATGGGACTGCTTCTTTCCTTCTTTATTTTTCTTTTCCTTCTTGTTCAGCTTTTTGTCCTCCTCAGCATGGGTGTACTTCTAGATTCTATCTAGCATCCCCTTATAACTTTTTGAAAAGTTCTTATTAAGGAAGAGTCAATTGGTAGCTCATGAGTCCTCGCTTCAAGACTGACATTGCGATGGACTCATTGAAGTCTTTCACTTTAAGAATGGCTGTGTTGAAATGGGCCATATTTTTGTGAGGGGACTCTCCCTCCTATTGCACGATAGAGAACAGGCTATCCGAGTGCTTCAGATGGAGATAATTGATTCCAAAATAGGCTACGAAAAGCTTGCTCAATTGATTGAAAAAAAAAATGGACCCGGGATGGAGTCCAGAGAACCACACTCTTGCATATTTCTTGAGGTTGATAGGGAAGGCCATATAGAGAAGGACGTCGGATGTGCCTTGAAGCCTCATCACATCTTTGTACCCCTCAAGATGCTCTCGGAGGTTAGTGGAGCCATCGAATGACTCCAGAGTAGGCACCTTGAATTTGGATGGAATCGATTTGCTCAGAATTTTAGCAGAAAAAAAGAAAGCTAAAAATCCTTCTTACTCTGAGAAGGCCTTTCAAGCTACACCTTCAGCTTCTTCTCAAGATCTTAAAGCTTTTGTTCAAGATCCATTTTCCATAGTAACTTTCTACTGTAGGGGGTTGATTCAATTTCATAGGAGCGATCTTCTTGATCAAGAAAGTGCTCCTGATAGAATTCTTAGGGGGTTGGAGGATGGTTGGTTCACAATGCAGCCTCTTGGGGGATGGATTCTTGCTGTTGTAGCAAGTTTTAGATGGTCGAAAAGGTTCGTGCTGGAGAGCCAATCAAGTTGGTTCGACATGGATCACAGGCCAACCTACAAGAAAAGTTTAAGAATCGATGGAATACCCTTCGATTTAGGATCCTCCAATGCTTAAGTCAACTGAAGCCTTTTCAATAGATAGTGGAAATGGAAGATTAAAAGGCAAAATGAAGGAAGTTTGAATGGAGAGTGGTTCGATCTTTCTTCAGTGAAGAAGTCAAGAGTAAATTTTAGCAGAATTTTGACTCTATGAGTTTGTGCTTAAGCTTATCTTAGAGGAGTACCCTATCCCTCTATTTATAGAAGAAATTGCTTAAGCCTTAAGGAGAGTTTGTTAGGCCATTAGTTTATTAAGGCCAGCTGGATTGTAGCTGTTGGTCATTTTGCCTTGGTGGTAATTAGTTGTAATACAGCTGGAGGAGGGCTGCAATTAGGTGGGATCGTAGTTGGCGCTTAACTAGCTTTTGGAAGATGTCGAGGTCGATAAATTGCCAATCTGGATATATGATGAGATCGGTGTTTTACCAATCTAGGATATCAAGATTGCAAAGTGATTGATCTTGAGCTTAGGTGAGTCATTGTTGTTTTGGTCAGTACAAACCCGACTTATTGTGAAACTCAGCGGTTACCTATCTTCAGATTGACAAAGTATTGGTATGATTCTGTGACTGTCGGAAGGTCGGTTTAATACCAATCTAGGGCTATATCTGGGTTGTATATTGTGGATGGTGGTTTTCCAGTCTGAACTCCATTGTGGTCGGTATATTACTGATCGGGGCTTGATTAGTTGATTCTAACCAAAATGTTAAGAATCAGTCTAAACTCCAGGTCAATCTTTTACCAACCTGGGATTGACACTAAACATTTGTAGCATTCATCTGGGGCGATGGTCCTTTTGATGATGCCACGTGGCTACCAGGGATTGTCTGTACCAATAGATCCAAAGCATCCTTTAAGATAAGAAAATCATCCCAATTATAAATGGCAAATCCAACTAGATTGTACCAAGAAAAGGTTTAAAGTAGGGGGATCCGCTGTCCCCACTACTTTTCATTTTAGTTACAGATGTGCTCAATAGAATTCTAAGTGCAGTTGCATCAAGAAGGTTGTTCACATGCAAAGAACCCTTGCAAACTATTGGAAATATCATCGTCTGTAATTTGTAGACAACACTCATCTTTTGTATTGTCAAGAAGTAGCAGAAAGAATCTCAAGTTCATCATGCACTCATTTGAAATTCTCATGGGGTTAAAGGTCAATTTTTAGAAGAGCTGCACCATTGGAATAGGCATAAATGAAAATAGAGGTAACTAATTTTGCAAGGATTATGGGGTGTGCTGAAGCTAATCTAACAATCAGGTATCCAGGACTGCCTCTCCACTATAAGAAACCACGAGCATTAGATTGGTGATTCCTAGATAAGAAAATAGACAGGAAGTTAGCTTTATGGAAAGGTAAGGTGTTAACCCTAAGGCTGAAATCGGATTGGATATAGATCGGATACCTATATATCCATATCCATATTTATTTTATCTGATAAATATAAATATAGATATGGATATTTTTTGGATATAAAAATTCATATCCATATTTATTTTAAACGAATATGGATATAATTCGCATACTAGAAGTATAGATATAATTTAGATAATTAAATTTTATGACTATAAAATCAAAGATATTATTAAATAAATGATAAATCAAGTTAATAATATGTTTATATGATTATATATTTTTTTAAAAAAATTAATAAGTACTATATAAAATTATATAAAATTACATATAGATTCGGATATTCGAATACGGATCGGATAGTTGTTTATCCATATCCATATCTATTTTTCTTTGATGGATATGGATATGAATACAGATATTAGTTAGATCCTCAAATTTCTATCCATATTTGAATTAATTTGGATACGAAAATGGATCAGATGGATAATATCCATACTTCTTTCACCCTTAGTTAACCTCTGCTAGTAGACTAATACTGATGATAGACCAAAAAGAGGTGAGATTTTTATGAAGAAGCAGCGGATCATGCAACGGAGGGCAATGTCTTGTCAGTTGAGAATAAGTATGTAGACCAAAATACTTGGATGGGTTGGATATCTTGAATATTCAATTGCAAAACACGTGCATGCCTACTTACTAATTAAGTGGTGGTGGAGGTACTTTTATGAACATAATAGATTGTCAAGAAGGATCATACAATGTTCATTTCTCTAAAATGCTACCAAGTCAATGAGAAATTATTGCATGGACCAGGTCCAAGTGGACTAGGGAAAATCTTAGTGCATGCATGGTGGATAACATACAATCAAGAATTGGTGAAATACAAAGGATAGTATATATGGCATGTTAATTGTCCATCATAGGTTTTTGCATGTTCCAGTGTATTGGGTTTTGTCCATGTGGCAGCCCAATAACCGATGGGCCTCTTGAGGGTTAAAGAGAGAGTTCTCTCTTTTGCCCTTACCCCCCCCCCCACCCCACCCCTTTATATTCTTTGGTTTTTCATGCACGCACGGATGCTGCCGCCCAGAGAAAGGAAGGAAGGCTTCTTTGGCTGAAATCTTTTGGCTTCGATCGGAATGATGATTCAACTCTGATTGACCTAAAATTTTGCAGGCATATTTTCTGCATTTGATTCTCCACATCTAGCGGTCTTATTGTTATCGGGTATATTCTAACTCAGATTTTTATTTTGACTCTAGATTATGAGATTTCTCGGCATTGCTATTTGCTGTGATTTGGTGATTTTGTGGTCTGTGTGGTTTCTGAAATTTTTAGAAGAACAATATATTTCATTGATTATAGTGGAAGTTTCTTCCTGGCTTCGTCCCATGATTTTTTTCATTTTCGAGTTTTTCACGTAAAATTTCTGGTGTTCTTTTGTGTGGTTTGATTTGTCTTTATCATTTATGCTGATTACTATTGGTTGCTTGTGATAATTGCATAGAAACCGTTTAATCTCATAAAGAAGAAAAATCAACTTGCTTGTGTTTTTCTCAACAAATCGGTATCAGAGCATGGTTCGGCTACAGTGATCTTGTGTGATTAGATGGAGAACAGTGGTACAGACATCATGTTAAAATTAATCCAATCGAACTATTCGATTTGGAAGCCAAGGATGGAGGATTATTTATATTATAGAGATCTACATGAGTCCATCGAAGGAGACAGTGCAAAATCAAAATCCAAGTCAGAAAGAGAGTGGCAGGTTATGCACAGGAAAGCTATTGAATTGATCAAGCAATAGATTGACAATAGTATATTCCATCATTTTGCCACAGCAACCAATGCCAACTCATTCTGGATGAAACTAGAAGAGTTGTATGAGAGAAAGGGTCCACAAAATATGATGTTTTTGATGAAAAAGCTAGTCAACTTGAAGTACAAGGAAGGCCATTCAGTGACTGAACATCTCAGTGAATTTCTTGACTGGATGAATCAATTGACTAATATTAAAATAGCCTTTGATGATAAAGTACAGGCATTGCTTCTACTAAGTTCTTTACTTGATAGCTAAAAGATACTTGTTACATCACTTCGCAACTCTGCTCCTAAAAGTGTTTTGATATTGAATATGGTGAAGAACAGCATGAACAATGAAAAAACAAGATGCAGAGAACAAGAAATCTCCAACCAATCTGAGGCACTCGAAATAAGAGCAAAGAAAGATCACAAAGAAGAACATCAAGTGCTTCCATTATGGGGTAATAGGGCATTATAGGAATGAATGCAAAAAACTAAAAAGAGAAAAGTCAAGAGAAAGAGGTGAAGAAAAAGATGACAAAGAGAAGGGTACAGTAACAGAGCTTCAGATAGTGATGTGCTCATTATCTGTAATGATGAATATATCAATCTCACATGTCACGACTCTACTTGGATAGTTGATTCAGCTGCTTCATATCATGTTACATCATGACATGACTTCTTTACATCCTACATGAAAGGTGACTATAGCCAAGTAAGAATGGGAAACAATGGTGTTTCCAAGATTATAGGCAAGGAAGATGTATTGCTAGAGACTAGCATAGAAGGCAAGCTACTACTAAAAGATGTTAGACATGTACTAGACATTCGCCTTAACATGATTTCTATAGGTTGTCTTGATGATGAAGGTTATTAATACCTTTAGTGAAAAAAAATGAAAGCTCACTAGAGGCTCATTAATAAAAGCCAAAGGCAATAAGTTGGACACTCTCTATAGGACAGAAGCCAGGATATGTAGAGAATAAGTGAATGCTCTTGAAAATTTCTCCATTAAGTTGTAGCACAAGAGGCTTGGCCACATGAGCAAGAAAGGCTTAGAACTTCTTGCGAAGGAGCAACTCCTGCTAGATTTGAAAGGTATTGATCTACCACCATATACTCATTGTTTGGTTGGCAAACAACATAGGCATGCATTTCATAGATTACATCCTCATAGATGTCAAAGCATTCTTGAGTTGGTTTATACTGATGTCTATTCTATGAATGCTAAAAGTCTTAGTGGTGCTACTTATTTTGTTATTTTAATTGATGACCATTCTAGAAAGGTTTGGATATATTCTTTGAAATCTAAAGATCAGGTGATAGATATATTTAAATATTTTCATGCAAGTACTGAAAGAGATATAGAAAAATAGCTGAAGCATATTCGTGCTGATAATGATGGCGAATATAGAGATCTTTTTAAGAAGTATTGCAAAAATCTTGGTATTAAGCTTGAGAAGACTGTTCCAAAGATACCTCAATATAATGGGATAGCAGAAAGAATGAACAGAATAATTGAGAAAAAGATACGATGTATGCTTTTATATGCTAAGCTGCCTAACTCATTTTGGGGTGAGGTAATGAGGACTGCAGTTAATTTAATTAATCTTTCTCCTTCAGTTTGATTGGATAGTGACATACTAGATAGAGTGTGGATAGAGAAAGATGTTTCCTACAGACACTTGAGAGTGTTTGGCTGTAGGGCATTCGTTCATATTCCTAAAGATGAGATATCTAAGCTTGATAGCAAGGCAAGACAATATATCTTCTTAGGTTATGGACACGAAGAATTTGGCTATAGACTATGGGATCCGGTTGATAAGAAGGTGATCAGAAGTAGAGATATTGTGTTCATGAAAGATCAAACTATTGAAGATATTGAATAGATCAAGAAAAGGCAGTCGTTCAGAGATGATCTCGGTGACACTGATATAGTCCCTTCACTTGTAAATAACAGAGAAAAGATACAGGAAGATCACCATGAGCCAGTAGATGCTAAGATTCTTGTTGATATTATACCTATACCTGATGAGTCTCCTATAGCTGATGAAGCAGTCCTTGAGCAGCTTGGTGAGTAAGTACCTTTAGAGCCAGCACCTTTAAGGAGATCTAGTAGGAATAGATAGGCTTCTACTAGATATCCTATCTTTGAGTATGTATTGTTAACTGACGGGGGAGAACCAGAGAGCTACCAGGAAGCTACTTTAAATCAACAAAGTGAAAAGTAGATGAAAGCCATGCAAGAGGAGATGCAAATTTTGTATGATAATCACACATTTGAGTTGGTGGAACTACTTAAGGATAAGAAAGCACTCAAGAACAAATGGGTGTTCAGATTGAAAAATGAAGAGAATAGCTCACAACCAAGGTATAAGGCTAGATTAGTTATGAAGGACTTTGATCAGAAGCAGGGTGTTAATTTTGAGAAGATTTTCTCACATGTAGTGAAGATGTCATCTATCAGAGTTGTGCTTGGATTAGCTACCACCTTAAATCTAGAAATTGAATAGCTTGATGTGAAGACAGCCTTTTTCCATGATAATCTGGAGGAAGATGTATACATGAAGCAACCAGAAGAGTTCAAGGTCAAAGGTAAGGAGCATCTTGTATGCAGGTTGAAGAACAGCTTGTATGGTCTAAAACAAGTACCTCGATAGTGATACAGAAAGTTTGAATCATTTATGATAAATTATGGATATGCAAGAACCTCTTCTGATCATTGTGTTTTTGTTAAGAGATTTGATGATGACGATTTTATCATACTTCTACTTTATGTTGATGACATGTTGATTGTAGGTCATGACAGAAAGAAAATTGACAAGCTAAAAAGGGAGATAAGTAAATCTTTTGTAATGAAAGACATAGAACCAGCCAGGTATATTCTTGGCCTGAGAATTCTCCATGACAGAAAACAAAAAAAGTTATGGCTTTCTCAAAAAAAATACATTAAGAAGGTCCTTGATCGATTTAATATGAGCAAGGCGAAATTATTAAGTTCTCCACTCGCAGGCCACTTTAAATTAAGCTCTCAGCAATATCCTACTAGCAGAGAAGAGAAGGAGAAGATGGACAAAGTGCTTTATGCATCTACAGTTGGCAGTTTGATGTATGCTAGGTTGCATCAGGCCTGATATTGCTCATGTAGTTGGTATGGTCAGTAGATTCCTCTCTAACCCAAGTAAACAATATTGGAAAGCAGTGAAATGGATATTCAGATATCTTAAAGGAACATCTGATATTTGTTTATGTTTTGGAACTATTAAACCAGTATTGTATGGTTATAGTGATGCAAATTGGGCTGGAGATGTTGACTCCAAGAAGTCTACTTCAGGCTACCTGATTACTTTTGTAGGAAAAGATGTATCATAGCAATCCAAATTACAGAAATATATCGTCTTGTTAATCACAGAAGTAGAATATATTGCTGTAGCTGAAGCCTGTAAGAAAGTACTCTGAATGAGAAATTTTTTATGAAAATTGGGACTAAAGCAGAAAGGATTTACAGTTTATCGAAATTTTTTATGAAAATTGGGACTAAAGCAGAAAGGATTTACAGTTTATAGTAACAGTCAGAGTGCCATCCACCTCAGTAAAAATCTAACTTTTCATTTTCATTCCAAACATATTAATATTTATTATCATTGGATTCGTGATATTTTAAAAAATAAGTTATTATCTCTTGAGAAAATCCATACTGATAGAAATGGATCAGACATGTTGATAAAAGCATTGCCAAGAGATAAAATAAAGATGTGCAGAGATAGATGGCAGGTTTAGTGAAGCCCCCACATTGGTCAGAAGAGGAAGATTTGTTGGGTTCTACCCATGTGGTGGCCCAATAACCGATGGGCCTTAAAGAGAGAGTTCTCTCTTTTGCCCTTACTCCCCCCACCCCTCTCCGTTCTTTGGTTTTTCATGCACGCGCGGATGCTGCTGCCTAGAGAAAGGAAGGAAGACTTCTTTGGCTAAAATCTTTTGGTTTCGATCAGAATGGCGATTCAACTCCGATTGGCCTAAAATTTTGCATGCATGTTTCTTACATTTGGTTCTCCACATCTAGCGGTCTGATCGTTGTCGGATATCTTCTAACCCAGATTTTTTTTTTTTGACTCTACATTTTGAGATTTCTTGGTATGGCTGTTTGCTGTGATTTGGTGATTTTGTGGTTTGTGTGATCTCTGAAATTTTCAAAAAAATTGTGTATCCCATTGATTATAGTGGAAGTTTCTCCCTGGCTTCGTCCCATGGTTTTTCCCATTTTTGGATTTTTTATATAAAATTTTTGGTGTTCTTTTGTGTGATTTGATTTGTCTTTGTCATTTATGCTGATTACTATTGATTGGTTATGGTAATTACATAGAAACCATTTAATTTCATAAAAAAGAAAAATTAACTTGCTTGTATTTTTCTCAAGAGTGGACCTAGTTCAAATATTAATTAGACCAAACTCAACAGAGTAATAGCATGATGAGGTTTGCACCGCATTATTGGAGCATCATGGAGGCAAAGTCATGGTTCTTTTCAACTGCCCATCTTATTCCGGGGAGGGAATCAAATCACATTATAGCATGACTTTTGGCATGATGATGGACTACTTAAATCAGGTTTTTCCCTAACTTATCTTTTATCTAAACAACAGGGAGCTTCGATTGAAGTCATCCTACAGGAGATAAAAATAGAGCAACCATGAAACCAAATACTCAACACAAGACATAGAGAGGAATCGAAGAATCTGTGGAACCTCCTGAACATGATATTTCTCACATTAGAGGAGCACTCTATGGAATAGAGATGGTGTCGCTCTAAAAGATTCTCAGTTCAGCAGAACTAGAGATTCTTAAGTCAAGGGGGGATATCTTCAAATTTTGGCAATATCAATTGGAAACTGCTGCTCAGGAAACTTCCCGCTCGTTTTAAACAGCAAGGTGTTGTCCTTGGACCAAGCAAGGCGCATGAGTATTTAATAAAAGCTGGGTCAATTGCATAGTTAGGCCCAAACCTTGTTAGTGGTGCTCACACAAACTTCCATGGAGAACCATGATCGTATTGTATGTAACATTGGCAATAAACAAAGGGTAGTACCCACCTCCCATTATCTTAAAAAAAAAAAAAAAAAAAGGTTTCACACATCATGCTCACTTGGTTGATTTTGAAGAGATGGATAAATATTGATGATTGTGATTTTAGTCCAAAATGTTATGGCTTATGGTGGAAGAATCTAGTTTATTTGTTTCGGAACACACACATACACAGAGAGGGGGAAGGGGGGAGAGAGAGAGAGAGAGCGAGCGTGCGCGCGCGCGTGTGAGAGAGAGAGAGAGAGAGAGGGAGGGACATTAGCTATACTTTGTTATCATTTTGATGAGGGCCAATCACAATATATGTGATGTCACACTATGTTCCCAGTGTCAAAAATTCTCAGATGATGCTAGAGGATTAATGTAAAATTCAAGCATAGTCATAAAGTAAGAACTATTTCCTATTTTGATTGAGAAGATAACTATTTCCTATTTTGATTGAAAAGGTAAGAACTATTTCCAAATTAGGCTCTTGCTCCATTGACCAGGCCCTCATTTAAACTATTAGCCTTTTCCCCTTCTCTATTTTGTTCCAATGAAAATATTTATCCTTGAAGCCCGTTCTTTTAGCGGTAGCAGTTAACTCATGATTTGAATGAGTCAGATAAATATCCTAATATATGTTTCTCAATGTTGATGACATCCTGTAAGAGCAGGAGATTTTGTGACATATGTTATTAGCTTTCTTGTGTTTCTAACAAATTGTTTAATAGCTAAAAGGCCTAAAAGACAACTAAGCAAAAGAAAATTTTGATCTTCCATATCTAGATTAGAGAAAATAACATATTATTCAACTTTTTAGGCTCTGAATTCAAGAGTAACATCATTCCTAGCAAACTATCACAAGCAACTATCGTGAAGGAAAATGCTTTGTACCTCTAAAATCTTCCTAGGAGAAATGTTCAGCTCATTGTTTTTTCTAAACCATATAGGGCTTAATTGGCATTTTTGCCTTATATTGATAAGAAACAACCCAATCTCTATGTATCAAAGGGTGGACTAAAGCACGAGGCTCCTGCCACTGCAGATTTGAGCAGGGTCAAATGTACGTAGCCTTTCCCCCATGCATCGAAAGGCTATTTCCGGCTTTCAGGTGGGTGACACCTAGGTCATAATAAAAGAACCTTACCATTGCACCAAGGCTGGCCCTCTAACTCAATCCTTGTATATGATGTTAAAAATACAAGGTTTACACTCATTTCAAGAAAGTTGTTGGTGAAAGGACTTTTAGGTTTTTGTACATTTGAGCTGAGTACAATGTCTTAAATTAGAGTAAATCATCTTTCATTTTCATAAAAACATTTTCCTAGTCTAGGAGAATTATAGATATTTTCTTTTTGGTTGCATGAGCTTAAGCAATGACCAATAATGTAAATCTCCTTCCTTCAATTGGCCATTTTTACGTTCATATATAGCTATCCCTTGTCCTATCTAGATTTGTTTTGCCTCGGAATTTTGCACCAATTTTGAGAGTATTAGAATCCCATATATATGCAATTAATTGCTAGTAAATATCCATCAAACTATTTATTTTTTTGAGAAAAAAACAATTGGATGGCCCCATTGATATTTTCTTAAGACGGAGTATGATAACAAAGAATTTGTACAAGCTCAAACAAATAGAAGCAAAGTAATCAAGATGTCCTTTGACCTTAGTGGAAACAGCAAAAGACTAACATGACTAAATAAATGTAACCTCTTGAGTAATCATGTTATCAAATTTAATAGCAAATCTGAAAATTTTTGGCTTTCCTTCTTTCTATAATTCTCAGTAAAAAGTAATTACCAGAATCTCCAAACTAGATCAAAATCTCTTACAAACTCTTGTTTTTCCATAGGCCCAGACATAATCATAACCATCAAACCTTCCCAACCATCCAAGGACATGGACTACCCATATATTTGTCCATAAGCTACAAAATGAAGATAAATATCCATTCCAGTCTTTCTATTTTAAATTGGATTTGAAGTGTTCTTATATTCTTCTTGGGAAAGGGCACTTAAGGAATACTGCAGCACATGATTTGTTAGCATAATGTTAAGGCACTATTTCTTAGGTGCCAGCTAAAATGTTTTGACTGGATTTTAGCAGATATCTTTTCCTTTGGATGCATGCTATGAGAAAACTTTAATTATTTTTTCAAGGACGAAGGTTCCACATAATTGAGCAACCTCCATCAACAATATGGCTAAAGTTTAAGAATTTTTAAAAAGAATTAATAGGGAAGATATTATTAGGTGACCATCTCTACTTGACTTAATCAGGAATCTAAGAGAGCCTAAAAAAGAGTCAAATGTCTTTTAGAGTACCATATTTCAATAACTTTCCTGCCTCTAAATTTCTTCTAAAGAAATGTTCCACTAAATGTTATATATTACCAAAGAAAATGCAATTAGATGAACAGTACCTTGAGGGCCCAATACTAATCCAGAGAAACTTAGGAATACTACCTACCATCTATCTATAGTTTGATCATCAATGTTGGGGAAAAAATGATCCCCGCCGAAGTCACTGCAAACCAACTATCACCGACCTCCTGAAGGCACCGTCTGCCATTGACGTAGCCCAGCCTAAGATACAACCAAGCCAATCCCCGAGCTCTAATTGATACCGAAAAGCTCTTCTCTAAGTTCGGCGAGTTCCGACCTTTAGTCTAAGCCTAGTGATAGTTTATCCTAAAAATAATACTGATCTATTACTAATGTCCGACTTGAATGTCTACCGAGCTCCTTGACTCCGACCTTTAGTTCAAGCTTGACGATAATAACTCTGTAGTAGTTTCTATCAGAATCCGATCTCGAATGTAGCCAATCCTTCAGCTAACCTTCCTTAAATCAGTTTAAGCAATCCTGACGCACTCCCGACCAAGAACTTCAGTGCTCATCCAGCTCTCAAATTCGTCCAATCTTAGAATTCAAAGTGCAAGTCCAACTCAGGTAATTGACCTTCAAACTTAGTCTATCCAACCTCAGATTTCATAGAATAAATACAGTCCACGAAGCCGACTGTCAAGCTCGATAGCTTCCGACCTTCAAATATCAATGATAAAAAAGGATATTTATCATCCACGCTACCACCGAATTACAGCTGGCTAATATCAGGTGGTTGCAATTGCCCACTTATCCACAATAATAGAATTAGAATCGTCCGAACGGCCCACTAGTAGTTAGTTACAACCATAACTATCAATTTGTTATAGCTTCATCTATAAATAGGATCCTCCAAATACATCTTCTTCTTTAATTTATCTAACTCCTGAGTACTCCATTCTTATTGGTAGATTTCTGACTTGATCATCGAAGGATCCACATCGGAACCATCCACCTCTGATCAGGACTTTATTTTGCAAGTCTCACTGATGAAATCTCAGGTATCCACTTTAGTAGTTCCGACAATGATTCGATTTCTTCACCAATTGGATTGACACTAGAGAAAGAAAATTCTGAACCCTTATCCTTAAAGGAGTATCCAATCAAGCAAAGATGCCGCCTAAAAGAGCATCATCTCAGCAATCTGTCGCCACTATCTCTCGACCAGATCCAACACCGATTGATCATCCACTTCCGACACAATCATCTGCACCTCCACATCCCCAGCTGACGGCAATGATGGATGCTAATTAATTTAAATAGCTGGGACAGTAAGTTAGGAGCTTCGCAGAAGCCGTGCAGGCGATGCAGTAGATTTCAACACCTCCACCCCTTATGAAGCCATCACCGAAAATCAAAGCCAAGATCTAGGAAGACCTACCAGAGGAAGCCATCTAGGAGGCCCTAAGGAGGGAAAATAGAGATCAATGAATCCCTACTCTGAGCATGATTCAACTCCAAAAAAATCTTTGCCTTCTGTAAAGCCTCCGTGCTTTGAGATCCATGATCGAGATGATGATCTCGATCAGAAATTACAAGAAATGAATAGGCAGATCGAAGAACTCTATAATTTGGCCTTGACTCAAAAGGATAATTTCTACACCGACCCTCCATTCACTGCACAAATTATGCAGGAGCCTATTTTGCCAAACTTCAAGCTTCCTTAGCTTGAGAATTATGATGGAACCTCGGATCCAGTCGATCATCTAGACTCCTTCTGAACGATGATGCTCCTTTATGGAACACCAGATGCCATTTTGTGCCAAGCTTTTTCATCAACTTTAAAAGGCACGATGAAACACTGGTACTCAGGCCTAAAATCGAATATCATTCGCTCTTTTGATCAATTCAGCCAGGAGTTGGCAGCTCACTTCATTAGTAGCCGATGTCAGCAGTGAGGGTCGGATTCCCTCATTAACATTAAGCAACATGAAGGAGAATCAATTCGAGTTTATGTAAGTTGTTTTAATGTTGTTGTCTTAGAGGTTCAAAATTTAGACCAGTTTATTGCAACAGCTGCTTTGAAGGATGGTCTTCAAAAAAATGATCTCTTCTCTTCTTGCTAGAGAAGAAGTATCTTTGGGATTTTGCTAACATGTTAATTCAAATCAAGGGATACATCCAAGCTGAAGAGGCATTCAAGTTGTGGGATACTGATGCCGTAAAAGAATGCTTGGCAAAAGAATCTAGCAAGTCCTTTCCCCCTCCTGAAAGGTCGAGAGAAGGTCGGCAATGCTCGAGGATGCCACCTAGATGCAGGCAAACTCAAACTCCACCTTAAATTTGTTGGCCAAAAAGCCATGATAAGAGAATGCGGCGAAGCCCCCCTTTAAGAAGATTCAATAATTATACTCCTCTAAATTCTCCAAAAGCTCAAGTTCTGATACAGATTAGTGAGCAACTGTTGAGACTGGAGAAGATACAGTTTCATCCCAGTCGGCATAATTCTAACAAGTTCTATTCATACCATCATAATCATGGTCATGATATTGAAGAGTGCATTCAACTCTAGAATATATAAAATTGAGAAGCTGATGCGATGGAGGTGGTAGGATTGATTCATTTGGCATCGACCTGAGAGGCATAAAAATTGGCCAAGGGCGCTCCCACAACTGAAACAATCTCGAAGGAAAGAACTAGGAGACTGACCCCCACTGGGGATTATCAATATGATAATTAGGGGACATCGGCAGGAGGAAGCTGGCAGATCGATAGAACCGGTAAAGAGGTGAAAAATCGAGGAGCCCATCGCTTTTACTAAAGAGGATGCATAAGGGGTCCAGTTTTTGCATGATAATACGGTTGTAGTTTCTTTAAATATTGCTAACTATGATGTACGTCATATCTTAATTGATAATAAAAGTTTTGTTGATTTCTTATTTTATGATACTTTCTCTAAAATGCCCATATCTAAGGATCAGTTGGAGTTACTAAATTCTCTACTGGTAGGATTCACTGATGATGCGGTACTAGTTGAAGAAATAATTATTTTACCTATAGCAATAGGTTGGTTCCCTAGGTACTCAAATCGATTTTTTGGTGGTCAAAGCTCCCTCAGCTTATAATGCTACTCTCAAACGATCTGAACTTAATGCACTCCGAGCGATAGTGTCCACTTATCATCTAAAGGTTAAATTTTTAACAGAGTATGGAGTTAGAGAGATTCGAGGTGACCAGACCCTGGTGCACCATTGCTATACAATTGCTCTGTAAGGGGCCAAGCAGTTTGAGACATGTCCCATGGAAGGATTGGATGTTCGAGATGAATTAACTAAGGGGCAAGGGGAACCTATTGATGACCTCATTACAATCTCCTTAGAAGATGGAAATAAAGATCATACCATCCAAATCAATTCAAATTTGGATGAGATGACCAAGAGGTGACTCACTATTTTCTTATAAAGAAATGTAGATATTTTTGCTTGGGTTCCTACGGATATACCTAGTATTGAGGCCGACGTGATGGTTCACCATTTGAATGTGGATTGCACACACTGACCTGTGAAGCAGAAGAAGCAAAGTTTTACAACAGAGTGCTAGAAAGCAATTGTGAAAGAGGTGGATAAATTGCTTAAAGCTGAATTTATTCGAGAGATGTCCTACCCAGATTGGATTGCAAATATAGTTCTTATCAAAAAAGAAAATAAAAAATGGTGAATATGCATAGACTTCACTGACTTAAACAAAGCTTGCCCAAAGAATAGCTATCCTCTACTTCAAATTGATTAATTGGTGGATGCAACCTCGGATCATGAGCTGCTCACCTTCATAGATGTTTTTTTCAACTATAATCAAATTCGGATGGTGTCCAAAGATAAGGAGAAAACTACTTTTATTACTGACTATGGGCTTTATTATTACAGGATTATATCTTTTGGATTAAAAAATGCAGATGCAATCTAGCAACACTTGGTGAATAAAATCTTCAAGCAGTAGATCGACCGCAATATGAAAGTCTATGTGGATGATATGCTCGTCAAAAGTAGATCCTCAAGGAATTATATTGAAGATTTAGAGAAAACTTTCAACACACTTCGAAGCTATGAAATGAAGCTAAACCTAATAAAATGTGCCTTTGGAGTAACCTCAAAAAAATTTCTAAAATTCATGATGTCAAAATAGGACATAGAAGCAAATCCGAAGAAGATCCGAGCTATCCAGAAGATGACTGCACCAAGAATAATAAAACAAGTTCAATGCTTGATGGAAAAAATTACAGCACTAAACCATTTTGTCTCAAGATCGGTAGAATGTTGTTCGCCCTTCTTTTAGGTACTTAAGTAGCCAAAAAACTTTCAATGGACTCCAGAATGTCATAAAGTCTTTGAATAATTGAAGAGCTACCTCAGTTCTCCTCACCTCCTTACCAAACCCAAGCTCGGTGAAGAATTATTTTTATACTTGATAGGTTTGCCCATGGCCAACAGCGTAGTTTTGATTAAAGAGGAGAAAAAAATTCAACAACCGATCTACTATATCAATCGAATCCTGCAGGATGCTAAAATAAGTCTACCAAGCTAGAGAAACTAACTTTTGTCTTGTTGATTGTAGTCTGGAAGCTCCGACCTTACTTTCAAAGGCACATGGTGATCCTCCTCACAGATCAGCCTATAAGAGTGGTTTTACACCAACCTAATACCTTAGGAAGGATTGCCAAATGGGATACCGAGCTCACTGAGTTCGACATAAAGTTTCAACCTCGATCGTCCATCAAAGCTCAAATACTAGCAAACTTTACGGTTGAGTGCACTATTCCAGATCCTGCCAAGCCCAAACAACTGGAAACAAACACCTCTAGTCCTCAGCCAGACTCCCTTGAAGACAAAGTTGACCCACCAGAAGGTTGTTGGATCTTGCATGTAGATGGTTCATCCAATGCTTCTAGAGTAGGTGCATGCTTGATCCTTATCAGCTCGAAAGGAGTCATTGTCAAATATGCTTTATGCTTTAAATTTCTAGCAACAAACAATGAAACTGAATATAAGGCTCTAATTGCAGGACTTAAAATAGCGAAAGATCTGGAGATAGACCACCTAAAAGCCCACAGCGACTCCCAGCTGGTAGTAGGACATGTTAAGGAGAACTATGAAGCTTGAAAGGAGAACATGAAGAAATATTTGGATTAGGTAAAAGATCTAACTTCATCCTTTGATAGTTTTGACATTCAACAAATTCCAAGAATGGAGAACTCTCGAGCAGACCTTTTGTCAAAACTAGCTACCTTAGCTCTAAATGACCTATCTAAAAAAGTTTTCTTTGAAGTCCTTCAACAACCAAGCATAGAAGAATCCCTGATAGTAATGCAAATGGATCATGAGCCTAGTTGGATTGATCCACTAGTTCTATACCTTAAAGATGAAGTTCTCTCCAAAGACCCTAAAGAAGCTTCAAAATTGAGGAACCAGGCATCTCGCTACATCTTATATGAGAAAAACTGTATAAGAGGTCTTATTCTTTGCTATTCCTTAGATGCCTTTGCCCATCCAAGACTGACTACACATTAAGGAAGGTCCATAAAAGAATATGTGAAAATCATCTTGGAGCTAGGTCATTATCTTATAAGTTACTTCGGCAAAAGTACTATTGGCCAACTATGCATCAGGATGCAACAGATTATGTCTGAAGATGTGATCAATGTTAAAAAAATACTAATATCTAGCAACAGTCGGCAACTTTGCTAACACCTTTAAGTACCCCTTGGCCATTCACATAATGAAAGATGGATATTCTCGGATCATTTTTCATGATATCTGAATGATGAAAGTTTCTTTTGGTAGCAGTTGACTACTTCATTAAGTGGATAAAAGTTGAACCATTAGCAAAAATTACTAAAGCCAAGATGAAGAATTTTATTTGAAAGTTCATTATATGCATATTTAACCTACCTTGAACATTGATCACTGATAATGGACGATAGTTCATTGGAGAAAAATTTATCGAGTTTTATAAAAACCTGAATATTTCACATCATTTAACATCTGTAAGCCATCCCCAGATCAATGGTGAAGCTAAAGTAATAAATCAAATGTTGCTGCAGAGGATAAAAGTCAGGCTCGAGCAAACAAAGGATAGTTGGGCCAAAGAGCTCTACCATGTTCTCTAGGCTTACAGAACCACTCAAAGGTTACCTACTGGAGAAACTTTGCTTGTCCTAGCATTTGGAGCTGAAGTAGTTATCCCTATTGAAATTAAAATTTTTTAGCTCAAATAGAAAATTTTGATGAACAAAGTGATTCATAGGATCTCAGAGTAAACATTGATCTATTAGAGAAAAAATTTAAAAAAAGCCCAAATTTGAATGGCGACTTATTAACAAAAGTTGGCTCGGTACTACCATTCTAGAGTCAAAAGTAAGATCTTTAGGGTCGGCAACTTGGTGCTACACTGAGTAGAGGTTTTCCAACCATGAAGTTAAGACAAGCTCTCTCTGAATTGGAAAGGTCCTTATAAAGTAGAGAAGATTATCAGGCCAGGAACCTACTATCTAAGGGAGCTCAAAGGGGCTATACTACCTAGACTATGGAACTCCGAAAACTTATGAATGTATTATCAATAGTCACACTTCAATAAAAAAAAATTTTATTTGATAAATCTAATTTTTGTGCATTTGAAATACCGTAGGGGATGCTCAAGCCAAACCTCGTTCTTAAACAAGGTTGAAGGCCTATGGTTCTTAAATAGGAGATGAACCTCATTCTTAAATGAGGTTGAAGACCCTTATTCTTAAACAAGAGGGACATCAAATCGAACCTCATTCTTAAACGAGGGACATCAAACCAAACCTCACTCTTAAATAGGAGGTGAACCTCATTCTTAAATGATGTTGAAGACCCTTGTTCTTAAACAAAAGGGATATCAAACTGAACCTCATTCTTAAATGAGGTTGAAGGCCTCCGGTTCTTAAACAAGAGATGAACCTCATTCTTAAACGAGATTGAAAATCTTTATTCTTAAACAAGAGAGACATCAAACCAAACCTTATTTTTAAATGATGTTGAAGGTCTCCAGTTCGTAAACATGAGGTGAATCTCATTCTTAAACGAGATTGAAGATCGTTATTCTTAAACAAGAAGGACATCAAATCGAATCTCATTCTTAAACGAGGTTGAAGGCCTCTGGTTTTTAAATAGAAGGTGAACCTCATTCTTAAATGAGGTTGAAGACTCTTGTTTTTAAATAAGGGGGACATCAAGTTGAACCTCGTTCTTCAATGAGGATGAAAGCCTCTACTTCTTAAATAAGGAGCGGAGTCTGTTCTCATGCAAGTTTGGAAGACCTTTATTTTTAAACAAAGGAGAAATGTTTAAACAAAGTTGGATAAATATTCAGACAATAAAGAAGAATTTGGAGTACACAAATCATGATAGACAAGTTGGAACACTATGACTTCAAAAAAATATCATTTCATTAAGAAGGACAGCTACAAAGGATGCATAGACCAGTTATAAAAAAGAAGAAAAGAAATTTTTACAAACACAAAATTTTGATCTTTAGAAGCCAGCCCCAGCCATCATCAAGGAGTTCTTTAAATCCCTTATTTGATCCTCGTATCGCCTCTTTATCTCCAAACTCTCCTTCAGCAAATTTTTGGCTCTAGCCGAGTCAGCCTTCGATTCCTTCAGTTTTTTTTGGAGCATATTTAACTCAGCATCTACATCTTCAATAGCCTTCTCTTGATGCTTTATCTAGATCTAAAGTTGAGGAAGCTTGGACATATCCTTGTTACGAGTCTTGGAGAGATTCATAAGGGTATTTCTAATTGAAATGAGTTCGTCTGAATCTTCTTTGGAGTCAGCTTGGACTTTGCTTGCAAGCTTCTTTTTGAGCTAGTTATCTCCTCCTTAGCTATGATGAGTTGGCTCACAAGGTGTAAAGCTTTCTTTTCTCTATGACTCTTGAACCGATGTACATCTTCCTCCAAATGCTGGATTTTTTTCTTGGCATTTCTAAGTTTGCCTTCAAGGGAACTCACATTTGCAGTCAAATGCCAAGCCCTTTCACTAGCGAGCTTTGATACTCACTGAAGCTCGTCGGATATTTGAGATCTCTTCGATGAATATTTTCTATAAGCCCGTCTGACCACTCGACATAGACGATTAATTTTAGTTGTACCTATCTTATGATCCTTCCTTAATCTCTAAAGCTCTTTTTCAGCCTTAGCTAGTTTAGTGTTAGCTTGTTGAATTTCTTTCTCCAGAGATTGAATCTAGCCCTTAAAGGGAACAGTCTGAGGCAAAGAGACGGCCATAGTCCAAGTTTGAGCTTGGTGACAATATCTATAGATACCAATCTACTATACAAATACACCACAACACACAAGAAGAAGGTACGAGGAAAATAAAATTTCATTTCTCAAAAATTTAATTACATAGGTAAGAAAGAGAAAAAGATACAATTAAGAGATGTCCCCGACCTCGGACTGGGGGATAGTAGAGGAGCTCGACTCAACCTCAGAGGGTTGACCTGCTTCGGCCTTGGAAGCTGGAGGTATTTCAATAGGCTCCCCAACCTCAGCAGAAGGCTCAATAGTCACAAGGTTGGTTTCAGTCAAGAGGTCATTTAGTTTGTCTTTCAAAAAAATAAGGTACAACTCAGGATGATGGCTCGTGATCTTCTGCCGATAGGATTCAAAGCTAGCGTCAAAAGCTTTCCTAGCAAATTGCATCTTGATTGTGGTGAATTTCTTGGAAGACTTGAACTCTTCCACTACCAGGTGCTTGGCCTCGGCCACTTTTTTTTCCTCCTTTTTCCTGACCTCGGTGGCTTTGGACTAGGCAGCCTTCCTCTTCTTCTTCTCCAAGGCCATGTCAGATTTTGCCTTTTCCAGGGCACTTTGTGCCTCTTCTAGGGCACCTTTCAATTTGGTCAACTCTTCCTTGGCCTCTGGTAAGATCCTTTTAGACTCTTTGAGCGCCCCCTTGAGATGCTTAACCTTGGCTTTATGGTTGGAGGCCTCAACCTTGACATCCTTCTTGGCCTTGGTAACATCGGCCTTATAATTTACAGCAGACTCAATGATTACAGATAAAAAATGGCCCACTTGTGAATAATGGAATTAGCTTCTTCATTGTGAAATACTTAAAGCTAACAAATAATAAAGTACTTATCTCGAAAAAAATAGAAATTGCCCTCTTCATCTGCTCCTAGAGGCTTAGCTCACGAATTTTATTTATCTCAATGGGGAGCAGGCTATCTTCCATAAGGGTTCGGATGACTCTCCAATTATCGAGAGTGGCGGTATTCCAGTCGATACTATCACCACTTAACTTTTTGGCATCATTTTGCGGCTGTGGTTTCTTAGTAACAGACTTTTTCTTCTACTCTCCGTCCTTCTTCTTCTCAGTGGGGGGGTGGTTCCACAGTTTTGATAGGTGCTGCTGGAGTTGGTGAGGTTATTCTGACCTCCAAATTGGTGGTCACGAAAGGAACTGAAGAAGTTGGGCTTGGGGTGGAAGGCTTGACCCTTTTTGACGTCTCTTCTGAGCTAGCACCCTTCCTTTTCCTTATTTGACGGTTCTTTTGTAGGAGTGCCAGTTTCTCAGGCATCATTTTTGCGGAAAAGAGCAAACTAAAGTTAGAAAAAAATTAAAAAAATTTAAATTTATACCTTTGGGATCTACAAGACTTAGGCCGAGGTTGAAAAGAGTCTAATCAGATAACAACTGGGCCAGTAAGGAGATTTTATATTCCCATAAGCTTTTTGCACTTTTGAAGTCTTATTTCCCCAACTCTGGTGCCTTGGAAACTGATTCCCTTGGCCAACCCTAGTGAGGAAGCCCCCATCCTATGGTGGAACTAGACATAAAAAGAAACTACTCCTTCCAGCTATGAACGAAGAAAGGAGCCCCCTTTATTAAACCTTTAGTTCTAGTTTGTAGGGATATATATATATATATACCACCAGTTTTTGGAAAAAGATGGTTCTTAATGGTAAAGAAAGCTCGGAATAAAGATATGGTCGGTTGGACCTCAGCAAGAAAATAAGCGACAAAAAATCCTACAATAAAATAGAAAGAATTGAGAACAACAGAAGATAGAGATATGTTATAAAAGCAAAAAAGTTCGAAAATAAAGGCTGGAATAGGCAATCTAAGTCCAGCTCGAAAGACCTCCGAGTACAGCCCAAGCCGACCTAGGGAACAAGTACAAATTCTACCATTTGATCCTGATAGCTCGAGCTCATACTTAGGGGGAATCCCAAACCGAGCTCGGATGAAGGATAGGTCGTTAGGAGTAAGAGTGGAAGCTAAGATTTTAGGCATAAAAGTCGGTCTGACCTCATGCCTGGGTTCGAGATCGATCACTCGTCTAAGCTCAGGAGGATTCAAATCGGAAGGATTTTCAGAGGATCAAGAACATTGTGATTCGAGGGAAGTCATTTTGGATCAAGAAAAAAATCAGACAAAAATAAATTAAAAATTGAAGAAAATTAAATGAATAATCTAAGAAGATAAGGAAGGAGCAGATATTTGAAAAAGAGCCTTAAAAGATAAGAGAGAGTTGCTAAAAATAAAAGAGAAGCTTAGAATGCTAACCTATAATTGTAGGAGGCTCGATGAGGGAGACAGAAAGAGGATGATGGAGACCAGAAGAATGCAAAAGAAGTAGGGGTGACCAAAGTTGGAGAAGATGGTTACAAAGGAAGAATCGAAAAAGAAAGGGACCAAAATGAAGAAGAGAGAGAAAGAGAGAGAAAGGGAGCTTAAATACCTAACAAAATCCTCAACTATCATGATTCTGAATCGCAACCGTGTAATCTGAATTTGCCACATGTCCGACTCTATTATGATTTGCAGATGTTAGGTGATAAGGTTATTATGCCATACGATCGAGCTCCACACCAAAGAAAATTTTGAAATCCAAGATCATCTTAGATCATTCCATAATAATGAGACTTCTGTGCTAGCTTGAATTATCCAAAAAATGTCACATCTCAAAGGCAGGAAAAAGAATTGGACTTTGGCAATCACAGGTGATGATACTCCCTTTGCCCGAACTTCAAACTTAGGAGTAGGGGAATAAGTGTTGAAAAAAAAAATGATCCCTGTCGAAGTCCCTGCAAACTAGCTATCGCTGACCTCTTAAAGGCACCATCTGGTCATCGACGCAGCCTAGCCTAAGATACAACCAAGTTAGTCCCTGATCTCTAATTGATCCCAAAAAGCTCTCCTCTAAGTTCGACGAGTTCCGACCATCAGTCTAAGCCTAGTGATAGTTTATCCTAAAAGTAATAGTGATCTCTTATTGATGTCCGACCTCGAATATCTGTTAAGCACCTTAACTCCAACCTTCAGCTCAAGCTTGACTATAATAACTCTGCAGTAGTTTTTGTTAGAATCTGACATCGAATATAGCCGAACTTCTAGCTAACCTTCCTTAAATCAGTTTAAGCAATCCTAACACAGTGTCGACCAGAAAGTTTGGTGCTTATCCAGCTCTCAAGTTCGTCCAACCTTAGAATCCAAAGCGCAAGTCTAGCTCAGGTAGCTAACCTTCAAACTTAGTCTGTCCGACCTCAGATTTCATAGAATAAATACAGTCTACGAAGCCGGCTATCAAGCTTGGTGGCTTTCAACCTTCAAATATCAGTGATAAGAAAAGATATTTTTCATCCGCACTACCACCAGACTACAACTGGCTAATATCAGGCAATTATGATCACCCACTTATCCACCATAATAGAATTAGAACCATCCGGACAGTCCACTAGCAGTCAATTATAATAGTCACTATCAATCTATTATAGCTCCAACTATAAATAGGATCCTCCAAATACATCTTCTTCTCTAATCTAACTCCCGAGTACTCCATTCTTACTAGCAAATTTCTGACTTAATTGTCGGAGGGTCCATACCAGAGTCACCCATCTTCGGTCGGGACTTTATTTTATAAGTCTCACTGACTAGATCTCAAGCATCCACTCCAGCAGTTTTGACGACGATCCGATTTTTTCATCAATAATCAAAAACTATCTTATCCTTTAAAATACTTTTTCATAAAAAGTGACTGAGAGATAGCATGTATAGACATTTCATTTCCAGATATTGTAGGAATATTTTTTCTTTTGAATGATATATCTAGATAAATTCCTCTTCACTCCTAAGCCCATGTCTACCTTTCCATACCTTAGTTTCGGCTAATTATTTCTTTATCTTTCACCTATTTATTTTTTTCTTATTTTCCCTAAATAAGTCTCTAGACTTTCTTGATCTCACTCATAACCTATTGTAAACCATTCTCTAAGTGCTTTTTTTTTTTTTGGTAACACTGAGTTTTTAAACTACACCTCTGATCATGAAGAAATCCGTATCCATGTATGTTAATTTTATGACTTGTCTAAATTTACAACTACATGTGTACGTATGCACCATTATTGTTGAATAATGCACTCAAGTCAACATATTTCCTTTACCACACATCCATTTCACCTCAAACTTTAACCATGGACTCTTCTCATTCAAATCCTATCAAATGACATAGATACCCTTTTGAGGACACTTATCATCTCCTCTCTTTACCAATCAAATCACTCCATTCATCATCTATTCTCAATCCTTTAATCAAAAGAAAGCTTTATAACCTCTTACAATGGCCAACAATTTTATCCTTCTCCATCTACAAGTGTCTCCTCATTAGACAAGAAATAGGAGAACTACAGAACTTGAGAAAAACTATGCCAAAATCAAAAGAAAGCCTTGATCCTCCTCTTATAATTATCAAGCCTCCAACAAGAAGAGGTTGTCTCCCTTAGGTGGAGACCTAATACCAAGCAGAGAGTGGAGGAAGCGGGAAGGAGCATATGATATACCAGTCCCTTCACCTTTTCTTTCTTTCCCCCCGTTCTCTCTCTTTTTTTTATATTTTCTCTATACTTAAGATTTCTTTTTAGCTTTTTTTTAAAGAAGTAGGTAAAGATAGCTTAGGAATCCTAAATAGCCTTAAAGATCTTCATGAAATAGTCCTTACTTATTGCCTTAAAGTCTTTGTTTTTTGAGGTTACTAAATAGTATTATCAAATAGTTGCAATGTTTGTAGCTTGGATTTGTTCAGAATTATCATTGATTATGGATCTACCGTAAGTTTAAAGTATTTCAATTTAATATTCTTTATAAAACAAATGGATCAAAATGTGTTTTGTAAAGCTCCTAAGCTTGTGTTTCGAGTCTTAAATTTTAGAACAAAGTTATGGGGTGAATAACTATGTCTAGGTCATTCGACAAATACTAAATTTTGGCTAGTGCACTTTTCTAGTTCCTCTCCCTTAATGAGTGACTGAGAAATAAACCAATTAAATATGAAAGGGATTTTTGATATGTTCATCCTCCTATCCAAATCAAATCCAAAAACATTCCCCTTTTATTTATTTATTTATTTAGTTTGAGTGTGTTAAAAATGGTTCATGCCATCTAACTAATGACTAAATCAATTAATTATTACTCTATTCAAGTTTTTATTATGATAGTAAGACAAAATTAAGAATGTAATCATATATATATATATATATATATATATATATATATATATATATATATATATATATATATATATATATATATATATATATATATATATATATATATATATATATATATATATATATATAACAATACTCTATGGAGGAGTATGGTGGCATTGCCACCCAGCGTCTCAAATGATTTTAGCTGTGCCATGTGGAACCACTATTTCGACCGCACTAAGCCTCCCATCCATTTGGACTCTCAAAGCTTGAGGTAAGCCTGTCCATGGACACTGCTTACCGGTAGGAGCTATAGGCGCTGCTGGGAAAGGGCCGACCTTTCTTGCTCCTCCAGGTGTTCGTTGGCGGGCGATGCCTTTGCAGTGTGGAGGAATTTCTGGCAGCTCCATGAGGCTGCAGGGGAGCTAGGACAGCATCTTGAGGGGGTCGCTACGGAGGATCCTGCATTCGTGTGCGGTGGGGTTCGTTCACTATTTGGACTCCTAAAGCTGAGATAAGCCTTGTCCATGGACACCGCTTACCGACAGGAGCTACAGGTATTGCTGAAAAATGGCCGGCCTTTCTCGCTCCCCAAGTGTTCATTGGCAGGCAGTGCCTTGGCGGCGAGAAGGAAATCCGGCAACTCCACGAGGGTGGGGAGCTGAGGCGACATTTTGGAGTTGGGTGGGGGTGGGGGGGGAGGCCTCCTCCCTATGGGGGTAGGGCCACAAAGGGTGCGGGGGACGATCGTGCGGGTGGGGTAGGCACGAGAGACACCGGGGGCTAGGGAGGGGAGGCGAGGGGGGTTGGTGGTGCCGAAGCTAGGAGAGGGGATAGGAGGGGGTTGGTGGTGCCAGAATCGAAGGAGAGGGAAGGAGGTTTGGTAGTCGTATGGACGATGGGTGTGGCTCAGACATCGATAGGACAACACCACGGTGGGGGTGAGGCATGGACGGCTGTGATATGGGCCTCACACGATGGGGGTGGGGGGTGGGGGGTGAGGGGGGAGGTGGTAGGAGGAAGGGAAGGGAAGGAAGCAGGGCAAAAAAGAAAAAAATAAAAAAAAAGGAAGAGAAAAAAAAATATTATTATTTTATTATTATTAATAATTTAAAAAATTATTTTTAAATAATAATAAAGTAGTATTTTAAAAGTTAAAAAAAAATATTTTAAAAAATAAAAGTAGGATAGGGATAAGAGACAAAATTAATATTTTTTTAAAAATATTATTTTAAAAAAAAAAATATTAAAAAATAATAATATTTTTAAAAAATATTAATGTATTATTATTTTAAAAATATAGCATATTATTTTTTTAATTTTAAAAATAATAATATACTAATTTATTTTTTTAAAAAATAATATTTTTATTATTTTTTAAAAAATAATATGTTTCAAGATCTGAATCGATCCATCGGATCAAATCATATCAAATCTAATAAATTATCCGCAAATAAAGCATGGTATGCCATCAATTTGAAAGCCAAATCTCTGCATTTAATAGCCTCTAAAAATTTATAAAATATTAATGATGAAGTATGTCACTTTTCATTCTTCCCATCCCTTCCTTTGAATTTCTATCTCCCTTGATTAGGGGATGATGATGAAAAAATTATAGACAAGCAAGGGGGTGGGTGATGGAACCGAGCCCTTCCATCCTCCGAAAGAAAGGTGAGTTTGATAATATCTTTTTTAAATATTTTTTTAATTTTTTATTATTATTATTTTTTTGATGTTCAGTTAGTTTTTTGGATGATACAAAAAATTAAGAATGGTGGTGTTTTAAGTATTCCGCAAGCAAGAAACCAAGGAAAGATGAGTGCTGACCAAAAATTAAGAAAGAAAAAAATAATAATTATGGGAAGAAAAAAAAGGAAGATGATGGAGGTTTGTGGTTCCAAAGCCGGAGGAAGGGATGGGAGGGGGGTTGGTGGTGCCGGAGCCGAGAGAGAGGAGGGGAGGGGGTTTGGTGATCGTGCGAACGATGGATGTGGCACGGATGATGATGGGACAGCACCACAGTAGGAGCAGTATGGACGGCCGCGATCTGGACCTCAGGTGACAAGGGTGGGGGTGGGGGGAGGCAGCGAAAAAAAGAAAAGGGAGGGGAAAAAAGAAAAAAAAAAGAAAAAAAATATTTTGAAAGGGAGAGAAAAAAAACATGAAAAAATATTATTTTATTATTAATAATAATTTAAAATATTATTTTTAAATAATAATAAAGTAGTATTTTAAAAAATTTAAAAAAATAATATTTAAAAAAATAAAAATAGGAGAGGGATAAGAGATGAAAATAGTATTTTTTTAAAAAAATATTATTTCTAAAAAATAAAATAATAATAATAATAATAATATTTTTAAAAAATATTAATTTATTATTATTTTAAAAAGATAACATATCATTTTTTAATTTTAAAAATAATAATATACTAATTTATTTTTTAAAAAATAGTATATTTCGAGATCTGCATCAATTCATCAGATCAAATTAGATCAAATCTAAAAAATTATCTACAAATAGAACATGGTACTCCATCAATTTGAAAGTCAAATCTCTGTATTTAATAGCCTCCGAAAGTTTATAAGATACTAATGATGAAGCATGTCGCTTTCCATTCCCCCTACCCCTTCCTTCGAATTTTTATCTTCTCAATTGGGGGGATGATGGCGGGGGCACTATGGACGAGCAAAGGGGTGGACGGTATAACTGAGCCCTTTCGTCCTCCAAAAAAAAGATGAGTTTGATAGTATCTTTTTTAAATATATATTTTTTATTTTTTTATTATTTTTTGATGTTCAGTTAGTTTTTTGGATGATACAAAAAATTGAGAATGATGGTGTTCTAAGCATTCGACAGACAAAAAACCAAGAAAAGATGAGTGATGACCGAAAATTAAAGAAGAAAATAATAATAATTATGAAAAAAAATGAAAAAAAGAAAAGAAGAGAAGAGAAAGTTTCTCTCTCTTCCTTCAGTAGTGATGCCGACGGTGGCAGTACCGATAGGGGTGGTAGGGGGTGCGATCGAAATCGACATTTGTAGAGAGGAGAGTGATGATGGGACGATAGGGAGTAGGGCGGTACTGACAGGCGCAAAGAAAGGTATAAGAAGAAGTGAGGGCGTGGGAATGCAATCAAGATCGACATTTGTCAAGAGAGAAGGGGAGCCATCGTGAGGCGATCGGAGGTGGGGTGGTATCGACAAGCATGAAGAAGGTATGAGAACAAAAAGAAAGAAGAAAAAATAATAATAAAATATTATTAAAAAAGAAAAGAGAGTTTTTCTCTTTCTTCAGTGGTGGTGCTAGGGGCGACGGCACCGATAGAGATGCAGAGGGTACGATCGGGATCGATATTTAACAAAAAAAAGAAAAGCGATGGTGGAGCATAGGAAGGGTGGGATGGCACCAGTGGACATGGAGAAGATATGAGAAGAAGAGAGAGGACGGAGGTGCGATCAGGATCGACATTTATCGAGAGAGAAGGAGAGCCATGGTAGGGCGACATAGGGGTGCGGCAGCACCGACGATGCATAGAAGGTATAAAAACCGAAAGAAAGAAGAAAAAAATAATAATAATATATTATTTTATAAAATAATAAAAAATATAATATATATATATATAATAAATAAATAAAAATAAAATATTAAAAAAACTAAAAAATATTTATTATGGCCATGGTCTTGTGCAGCTGTCCATCATGTGATGCACGATGCACGTATGGCATGGTGCATCACGGGTATCGTAGAGGATCCATGCCCATAATTGGGATGTAGACAGGACATTTGACGAAAAGCATCTCTATTTAATCTTGTAGAGAGGCAGATAAGCTGATAAAACTTTCGATCATTGAGAGTCTAGAGTAAAACATTCCTTGAACCATCTGACGATGGGCTAATTCGTGGATCACTCTCGGTCGCTAAAATCAGATGGACTGGTGCATCCTTTGCATGCGTTTGAAATCATACTCCTGGAAAGCATTTTTGTCCCTAGGTACCTAAAAAGCACCTCATCATCTGTTTGCTGCGTATAAGAACAGCAACGTGCGTTCATGAAACCATGCACGAGGACACACATGAAGATAGCCAGGTGGTCGTGCAATTCGTGCAGTTTTACAGGAGAAAAACCTCATATTGGAGACGCAGCAAGACAGTTGCCAGGTTGAAATGGGTCAATTAAATGTCGATGATGCCTTCCCAGGGCAGTGGGAAAGGAGGAATCGGAAGGGGGCTTTTATTAGAGATCCATCATAAAGTATTTATTACTTGGGAAACTAGTGCTGCATATCTGCAGTAAGGATGGGATCTAATTTTTCAAAGATCATAAAGTTCCCTCATGGTTGCAGATCATGAACATATAGCCTGAAGACAAGTTAACAAAATTTAAGAGAAGTTATAGACTTTAAGAGGTTAACATATTACTAGACAAATCCAAATTAATGCAGGCGAGGGCAGGATTGAACCTGTTATTCAATATTCGGCAACCTCAAGAACTCAGCCAGCTGGCAAGATGCAGAGAGAGAAATTTGTTTCGTGGGATTATGGATTTTCAAGACGTATTGAAGACGGCCAAATAATTTCTAGCTTTTGCTTACCTAGGGGGAAAGACAAGAAAATATGAGCAGGGGGAGGAAAAGAAAACAAAAAAAAAAAAAAAAAAAAAAGAAAGAAAAGGAAAAGACGGTCGGGATGGTGAAGATGGCCCGTGCAGACGACATCATCTCCATGCAGCATTATCAGTGGCGGGTGCAGCGACTGCAGGCATTGCAATTGCAGCAAATGCCACCATTGAAAGATCTGCATCCATGAAAGCAACTTGACCTTGCATCAGCTTCGTGCTGGCACTTATCAAAAAGGTGGAGAGCGGGGGCATTGGGCTGAGGACACTTGGAATTGTAGGAGCTGAAATAGTACAAGATGCACCCCCCACCATACCATGCTCAGCAATAAGATCGAAGCTCAGAAGCAGCGGCTTACCTGCCAATGACTTTCCCAAGGATGTCAGTCGTGAATCTGTGAATTGGGTTCTTCTCCTGTACCAAAAAAAAAAAAAGGTAAAAAGAAGACATCATCAGTTTAAATATATATATATATATGCCGGGGGCTCCCCTCCATCATACTTTTTTTTTTTTTCTTCGTGCCCCTTCCTAGTTGTTAGGGGTTAAGGTTGGAAATATCTGGATCCATGAACGCATAAAACACTATTTTCACAGCTTTTATTTCTATATATAGTAATCTTGACAGAGCCAGTGGCACACTGGAATGAGGACCCATTTTGTTGAAAAAGAACAGCAATGATAGCTTTTCATAACTCCAGATAAAAAGATATGATTGCAAAATTTTGTATAAATATTTGCCTACTTATAGCTTTACCAATTCAACAGCAATCTGGCACATGAAAAAGAAAAAAAAAAGAGCATTTAGGGCACAGTAAACGCCACTTTGAAACAACTTGCATTTCAAAAGCTGAGAAGCAGTTCCACTATCAGAATTTCTCCTTGACGAGTAATTACAAAATATCAGCCAAAAAGTAGTGCTAGAGTCTAAGAGCTAGATAATGGGCCTTGACAGTAGATAGCAACCAAGAGGACCCATGGAGAGGCTGATCACTCCACAGCAGCAGAGAAAGTAAGCAAGGAGGTGAAGAGATTGATAACATCAAGATACAAGGAGATGGCAGCACAAATGTACTGATCATAGCTGTAGCACTTGATTAGGTTGTTGGTGTCATAAACAATGAAGGCGGAGAAGACAATCGATGCCACACACCCGTAGATTGCCATTGCGATCTTTGTCAGTGGACAAAAAAGCTGCAGGCCATCAACAGTAACATAGGTTAGGCAAAAGAGAGTGGCTTGTATGTGAGAAGGGAGAGGAAAAATATAGTTAACAGTCTAACTACCTGGATGATGAGAAACATCAGCAGAACCAGGAGGCAGGAAAACAGGAAAGGATAAAGAAAGGTGAAATCACGACCTCTGCGGATTGCCCAGAATGTGTAAATGGTGAGAGCAACAAGGATTGTGGCTGTCAGAATTACAGCTTGCAGGACAGCTCTACCTGTGAACAATCAAAACCAAGGGAAATACTAAAACTTTCTATGCCAGACCTGAAAGGTTCTCATGTCCAAAATTTTTAGGACTTGGTAACAAAACTAGCTGTTAATAGATCCTTTGACAAGTCAGTACTTGAGGTTATGCAGCAACATTTGACAGCTTAAGGATATCATGCTAAGATAGACAAAGCACCAAAAGGAGAGAGAGACAACTTAGAACTACAAATAAACAAGCTTTACCCATCTATTAGGCATCTTTTATTCATTTTCCTAATCATGTGGTGTCCAATGTTTGACAGATAGGAAAAGACTACTACATTGTACTAAAGACAAATATAATGATGAAAAAAATCCATATTTTTGTCAACTTCCATCAGGGTTCCACTTTGAGAATCTAAGCTCTTTCAATTTGGAGTCACATTCTGAGACTTGTCCATATTTGCTAATTTCAACAAAGAGTATGCCGAAAACATGCAGCCCTACTTAACATTCCACAAAAAGGAAAAGACAAACAGGACCTGCTGATATATATGACCCTCTGGATTATTGTCAATCCAGTTGGAAAAAATTCTACTTTAGGGCCTGTTTGGTTGTCTAGGTCCAAAATCCTATAAGATTTATGGGATTGGGGCAACACAGCTTGTTTAGATAATAAAATAGGGGCCTTTAGAGCGGGCCAGCCCGAATCCCTGCTACAAAGGCCCCATTTTCTTATCTAAAAAAGTCTAGCCCAGGCTGATCTCCCTAATTGTGCTGGCCCAATCCCATGAATCCTATAGGATTTTGGGTCTAAACAACCAAACAGGCCTTAGTCTTTATGGTGTGATTTTAAGCTATTCTCTCAAGTGGACCCTTTGGGAAGGAACATTAACCCGAAACCAGAACTCATAGATGATAGGATATATTCCGCAATGTCTAACTGGACTCAGTCACAAAAGAGAGTTGATGAAAGCATGAGTACTTAGATAATGTTTCAAACTATACCAGCCTTAATAAATGCACCAAGTATGGAGCTTCTGACGCCCATTCTTATACATGACCAAAATGCTCGAGCATCTCTTTGGTCTCGCAAAGTGCCCCAAAACCAAAATGGACTGATATGCTGTGGGCCCTCTACCCCATCCAAGGAATAACTTTCTTGTAGCCGGACCCCTTTCTTTCCTTCCTTGTCCCTGCATTGTTTGATGCATTCAGAGCCTGAGTGTTCCCCTTATATCAGACGTGAATCATGTACAAAAGTTCCAGGATATCAACCAGAAGGACCAGCTTGAGGGTACAGAAAAATCATATAACATTTAGTTAATTTGTCAACTATGTCATGAGGCAGCCTGGCCACCTTGTATGCACCTAAAACACCTGCGAAGACTTAAGCAACCCGTGCTAGCTGGTCCTTGGCTTTTCAGGTAGGCCAGGGTATTAGGTGCGGTGAGTTAGAGTATAAGCGTGCAACCCTCTCATTGGTGTCCTTACATCTTAACTTAATTACTGATTTCCATATCTTGGTTAAATCTTTATTCACAAATTTATATTGATTATTATTCATCTCCAACTAGGCACTTGTCTCCACTTTCTTGCCATAACTACAAGTGTGAAAACTATTGCTCCTCTTAGTAAACTGTGTTTACATTTAAGTTATTTCTTATTGTTTATCAAGCTTAGTAATCATATGGTCCATTAGATGCAATTGCACATACAATGTTTTTTTGCACTATTTGTTTATTGTGAAGTACTTAACCATTTGCTGAATGGCAAAGTCGGTTTCCAAAACAAAGTTAACCTACCTTTCAGCTGTTATTCAGCATGATAAAATACATTTAGATGTAATATTCCACTTTATCAATTACTCTTTTCCATCAAATTTTAAAGTGAAAAGCTTTACTGCAAGATAAGCAGAGCAAGATCTTATCTGCAGGATGTTTTTGAAACATTAAAAAGGTTATAGCTAAGTTTTTAGATAATTGAAGTAACTTGATAAAACTTAGACTTTTTCAGTTTGTGGTAACTTTCAAAAGAGATTTGGTGTCTCCAGAGGTCTCCTATTCAAGGTTATGACTAAAAAGCATCCTTGGTTATGTTAATATCAGAAAAGTGAAAGAATCATCAGGATTTTGTTCTGGATAGTTGTTCAATCCTTATTTATGTGGGTATTAAGATTAAGTAATTAAAAAATCAATTCTCGTCTTCTTTTCTTCCTAGACTCCACATTATCCCTCCTTTTCTTCTCTCAGCTTGTTCATCTCCACTTTCTTCATCTGCCATCTACATATTTTCATTTGTTCTTCCACAAGTAGACCTCAAGGACTTTTAGTCAACTTAAGACTTGGCTACATTAACCCAGAAACATGACATCATGAATACAGTTGAAACTTCATTAGAGACTTGCAAGCCTAGTTTGGGACTCATATTGACTTGTCAACTCAAAGAAAACTCGATCAAGTTTCAAGTTGTTACAAGTGACTTCACAAGGTTTGTGATCTAGATAATATCATGAAAATGTTATACTTCAAATTCATGCATTCATAGATATCAAATCAAGTCAATCTTTCAAGTTTTTTGAACTACCTCTGTGATTTCAAATTTGTCGTGTCCCCTAGCAACCTATGAAGCTAACAGCAAAAATTCATTCATTTCATTGGGCACATAGACTGATAAGTATAAAACTTGGAATTCCCGTAAGCTATCAAAGTTTTCTTCTAACACAAGCTAGTATAAAGGCATGGAGCATTTCATGCAGTTTTTCCCTACTTTGTTCCATATCTCCTCCTTTTCTAGCATACTCAAATCTTCCCTCCCTGCAACCATGAATTACTTGTGTTGCTACCTAATGATGCAAGGAAATTTTCATAGAGAACCACAGTTCCCAGAATCAGTCTTGCTGTGCAAAATGAGCATGCAAATGTTGCTTCATCAGGTTGTTTTGTGATAAATATTTCAGTTCTAATTCCTTGTATGATTTTCATATGGTTGTTACATCATTATATAATTTTAGTTGATTCTTTCAAACCACAAGCCAGAGTAAAAAAATTAGAGTCCATGATGACCTTGAACTAGTAACCTAATATCGCATGGGTTATTTGGGGATCCAAATTTCATCTATAATTCCTTATTCGATTTGCATGTTCTCTTTATATGACAACAAAATTTAGTGCACTCTTTCATGCTACAAGCCAGAATAAAATTTAAAGTTCATGATGACCTTGAATTGAAAACCCATTAATAGAACAGCAAGCCTGAGACTAAGCATCTGTACACTTCAAAACATTCTAAAATAGTTAAAAACTGCATAATCAACAAATTAATTAGATGTATTATTAAGTAATTCAAATATAATAATCTAGCAACATATACCAAAGATATATTAAATCTTTAACACACAACAGAATACCTACTTATGCATTTGCGATACAAATTAATTGCTTGACCAGATGTATGCATGAATCTCGAAAAAGAATAACCTAAATTCCCCAATGTCACCTTCCCTCCTCAATTTGATTGTTTGGCATGCTTAAAATTAGTAGATATGCTGTTTCTTGGTATAATTTCCATTCTTCAACTCTTAAACTTATTTCATCTATTCCCACAAGACACTGTAACTAAATAGTAGTCAAATCATGATACATATAAGTCTTATTTTATTCACATGTTAATATAATGTTGAAGTATAGTTATTGTTAATATTTTCTTCTTCTCAAAATAACCTTGTTATTTCTCATGATCCAGTATTCCTATTATTAGGGATAAACCCCACTCCCGCCAAAGTCCAATTTGATGCTTAGCCTAATGTAACTGATAATCATAGAAGAGCTTCGATCGAAAATTCTCCAGCAGCCAAACTCCTTCCGGATTTCTCCTTCAGTCGGATTCCTTCAGGAGCCAAACTCCTCCTTCAGTCGGATTTCTCCAGGAGTCGAACTTCTTCCGGACTTCTCCTTCAGTCAAATTTCTCCAAGAGTCGAACTCCTTCCGAACTTCTTTTTCAGTCGGATTTCTCCACCAGTCAGATTCCTTCTGGACTTATCCATCAATCGAACTCTATCCGGATTTTTCCAGCGGATTACTTCCAAATTTCAAGTAGTATTCCTCTCAGATGATCCCCTCTAGCCATATTCCCTTTAAGAGTCCCAACTCCTCTGGAATTGATATATGTCAAAGCTCTTTACCAACCAACGCCTGCTTCCTCCGAACTTTGACTATTAAATCTTAACGAACAGGTGACCCCACTATCGGACGGTTACGATTGTCATTATCAGTCTGCTATAGGCGACCTCACTATCGGACGGTTACAACGATCATTATCAATCTATTACGAGCGACACCTCTCTCCGTAATAAATTTCACATGGCTCCGAGCGGCCCATGATCAAACGGTTATGATTGTCACTATCAATCTACTCCAGACTCCATTTATAAAAAAGATCCTCCAAATACGTTTCCTCTGAGCTCTATTCTCCTTCCCAAAACTCTGCTAAATTTTTTTCTGAACACTCCATTCCTGCTGGCCAGAAGAGATGACTTGATCGTCGGAGGGTCCTGCCGGAGCTACCACCACCGACTCCGAACGAAACTTTATTTTGCAGGTCACTGGCGGCGACCTTTTCTTCCCCAACTCCAACTCGATCTGGCGTCGACCAGATTCTGTACTAACAGGATTGGCGTTAGAGGAAGGGCTCCTCTATTCCTGAAGTTTTCTTATTCTTAAAGGAGTGCTCAGCAGCAATCTCTCTTCTTCCTTTCTAGAGTTTTTCCGAAAAAAATACCTTCCAGGAAAGCTTCGACTCGGCGATCAACGGCCTCTGCAGCCAAATCCCGTCCAGATTTATCCGCTCCCGCTTCAGCTCCGGTAACTCAAGCGCCACCTGCAACCATGGTGGATGCGGGGCAGTTCAACCTACTGGTCCAGTAGGTTCGCGATCTCACAAAGGCGGTGCAGGCCATACATCGTCAGGCTCTGGCGTCAATTCGACTGGAGTAGGCTTCTCCGAAGCCCCATGATCCGGTCGGAGGATGCCCGACTTGGGCTAGCTGGTAGGTGACCTCCAAAAAGGGGAAGTAGAGGGTGGAGAGCCCTTGCTTGGACCATAGCTCGACCCAAGGAGAGCTTTGCCTCCATCCCACCAGAAAACTCTGAAGATCAACGATCGTGAATATCTCCTGAATCAAAGGCTCCAGAAAATGAGCCAACGAATCAAAGGGCTCCATCATACTCTCTCCTCATACGGTAATAATATTTGCACTGATCCTCTTTTTTCTCAGAGAATTATGCAAGAGCCTGTTTTACCGAACTTCAAGCTTCCTCAATTTGAAAGCTATGACAGAACCTCTAATTCGGTCGATCACCTGAAAGCCTTTCGGACCATGATACTACTCCATGGCGCACCAGACGTCATCTTATGCCGCTTTTTCGTCTATCTTAAAGGGAGCAGCAAGAAACTGGTACTCAATATTGAAGTCGGGTACGATCTTCTTCTTTGACCAAATGAGCCATCAGTTTGTGGCTCACTTCATTAGCAGCCAACATCCGTGCTGAGGTTCGAATTTCCTAATGAATATCAAGCAGAAGAAGAAAAAATCTATCCGAACTTATGTCATCCGATTTAATGCTGCTGCATTGAAGATCCGAAACCTTGACCAATTTGTTGCAATGGCCGCACTCAAAGACGGCCTTCAGAAGAATAATTTGCTACTCTCCCTAGGGAAGAAGTACCTCAGGGACTTTACCGATCTACTGGCTCGGGCTGAAGGATATGTCCGAACGAAAGAAACTTTCAAATTGAAGGATGAAGAAGCCACAGGAGAGCAGCAGGCGGACGAGTCTAATAAACCCGCAGTTGATGAAGGGCCGAATGAAGTTCGACCGCGCTCACGGACTCTCCGTAAATGCAAGCGAGCCCAAACTCCTCGAGCTCGTCGTTAAAGAAGCCCCGACAGAAAGGCACGATGAAGTTCTCCCCTCAGAAGATTTCACAACTACGCCCCCCTCAATGCCCCAAAGACGTCGGCTTGAAGAAAGAAAAGATAGGCCAAGGGCACCGCCGCAGCCAGAACCACCAAAAAGGAAGGAACAACAAGGAGATCGATTGTTTTTCGACATCATCAATATTATCTCTGAGAGACTTAGTGCTTCGGCGAGCCCCCATCTCTTAGCCTCAGAGTCAAGGGAAGCTTACCCCAAATTGGAAAGGCTCATATGAAATAGAGGAGGTCGTCCGACCCAGAGCTTATCGCCTGAAGGAGCTCGGAGGAACAATGCTCCCACGATCTTGAAATTCAGAAAATCTGAGAATGTACTGTCGGTAATTTTCCTTCAATAAAACTCCTCCATTTCAATATTATTGTTTCTTGATGCAAAAACTATGTGATGACAGGAAAGAAGCAATCAAAAGTGATCATGTTAGGAACAGAAGGAGAACCCCATCCTAACGTGAGCAAAGTCGAAGACCTCGTTCATTTTAGACGAGATGAGGGAAGAGGCCCTGACAACAATCCTTATGTGCCCCTACAGTCCGCTAGGAATAGGAGGAGAACCTCATCCTAACGTGAGCAAAGTCGAAGGCTTCGTTCATTTTAGACGAGATAGGGGAGAGACCCCGACAACGGCCCTTATGTGTCCCTACAGCTTGTTAGAAACAGGAGAAGAACCTCGTCCTAACCTGAGCAAAGTCGAAGGTCTCATTCATTTTAGACGAGATGAGGGGAGAGACTCTGACAATGACCCTAATATGCCCCTATAGTCCGTTAAGAACAGGAGGAGAACCTCGTCCTAACATGAGCAAAGTCGAAGGCCTCATTCATTTTAGACAAGATGAGGGGAGAGGCCCCGACAACGGCCCTTATGTGTCCCTACAGCCTATTAGGAACAAAAGGAGAACCTCGTCCTAACCTGAGCAAAATCGAAGATCTCGTTCATTTTAGACGAGATGAGAGGAGAGGCCTTGACAATGGCCCTAATGTGCCCCTACAGTCCGTTAGGAACATGAGGAGAACCTTGTCCTAACATGAGCAAAGTCGAAGGTCTCGTTCATTTTAGATGAGATGAGGGGAGAGGCTCTGACAACGGCTCTTATGTGCCCCTACAGCCCGTTAGAAACAGGAGGAGAATCTCGTTCTAACGTAAGCAAAGTCGAAAACCTCGTTCATTTTAGACGAGATGAGGGAAGAGGCCCCGACAACGGCCCTTATGTGCCCCTATAGTCTGTTAGAAATAGAAGGAGAACCTCATCCTAACGTAAGCAAAGTCGAAGGCCTCGTTCATTTTAGACGAGATGAGGGGAGAGGTCCTGACAACGGTCCTAATGTGCCCCTATAGTCCGTTAGGAACAGCAAGAAAATCTTGTCCTAACGTGAGCAAAGTCGAAGACCTCGTTCATTTTAGACGAGATGAGGGAAGAGAACCCGATAACGGCCCTTATGTGCCCCTATAGTCTGTTAGAAATAGAAGGAAAACCTCGTCCTAACGTGAGCAAAGTCGAAGGCCTCGTTCATTTTAGACGAGATGAGGGAAGAGGTCCTGACAACGGCCCTAATGTGCCCCTACAGCCCGTTAGGAACAGGAGAAAAATCTTTTCCTAATGTGAGCAAAGTCGAAGACCTCGTTCATTTTAGACGAGATGAGAGAAGAGGCCCCGACAATGGCCCTTATGTGCTCCTACAGTCCGTTAGGAACAAGAGAAGAACCTCGTCCTAACATGAGCAAAGTCGAAGACCTCGTTCATTTTAGACGAGATGAGGAGAGAGGCCCTGACAACGGCCCTAATGTGTCCCTACAGTCCGTTAGTAATAGGAGGAGAACGTCGTCCTAACGTGAACAAAGTCAAAGGCCTCGTTCATTTTAGACGAAGTGAGAAAAGAGGCCCCAATTCGATTGGAGATAAGATCTCCCCCAAGCTTCAACTTCAACAGGAGATAGGATCTCCTTCAACCTCGATTGGAGATAAGATTTTTTCTGAGCTTCAACTTCAATAGAAGATAGAATCTCCTTCAACCTCAATAGGAGATAAGATTTTCTACAACCTCGGCTGGAGATAAGATCTCCTCCGAGCTTCAACTTCAACCTTGGTCGGAGATAAGATCTCCCTCGGGCTTCAACCTCGGCCGAAAATAAGATCTTCTCCGAGCTTCAACTTCAACAGAAGATAAGATCTCCTACAACCTTGGTTGGAGATAAGATCTCCCCCGAACTTCAACTTCAACAGAAGATAGAATCTCCTTCAACCTCAACAGGAGATAAGATCTCCTATAACCTCGATTGGAGATAAGATCTCTTCTGAGCTTTAATCTCAACAGGAGATAAGATCTCTTACAACCTCGGCTAGAGATAAGATCTCCTTCGAGCTTCAACTTCAATAGGAGATAAGATCTCCTACAACTTCGGCTGGAGATAAGATCTTCTCCGAGCTTCAACTTCAACAGGAGATAAGATCTCCTACAACCTCGACTAGAGATAAGATCTCTTCCGAGCTTCAGCAGAAGATAGAATCTCCTACAATCTCGACTGGAGATAAGATCTTCCTCGAACTTCAACTTCAAAAGAAAATAAGATCTCCCTCAACCACCATGGGAAATAAGATCTCCTCCGAGCTTCAATCTCAACGGATGCAAGATCTGAAAAAAAACTTCGGTAGTCATCTTTTTTGTACTCCCTTCCTTCGAATTTCGAATTCGAGTGGAAGAACTATTGTTGGAGATAAATCCCACTCCTGTCGAAGTCCAGTTTGATGCTTAGCCTAATGTAACTGATAATCATAGAAAAGCTTCGATCAAAAATTCTCCAACAACCGAACTTCTTTCGGACTTCTCCTTCAATCGAATTCCTCCAAGAGCCGAACTCCTTTCGGACTTCTTTTTCAGTCGGATTCCTCCAAGAGCCAAACTCCTTCAGTCGGATTCCTCTAGGAGCCGAACTCCTTCCGAACTTCTCCTTCAGTCGGATTTTTCCACCAGTCGAACTCCTTCTGGACTTCTCCATCAGTCGAACTCCATCCGAATTCCCCCAGCGAATTATTTTCAGATTTCTAGTATTCCTCCCAGATGATTTTCTCTAGCCGTTTTTCCTTTAAGAGTCCGAACTCTTTTAGAATTGATATATGTCAAAGCTTTTCACCAACCAACATCTGCTTCCTCCGAACTTCGATTATTAAATCTCAACGAACAGGCGACCCCACTACCGGATGGTTACGACTGTCATTATCAATCTGCTACAGGCAACCCCACTACCGGACGGTTACGATTGTCATTATCAGTTTATTACGAGCGACACCTCTCTCCATAATAAATTCCACGTAGCTCCGAGTGGCTCATAACCGGACGGTTATGATTGTCACTATCAATCTACTCCGAACTCCGTCTATAAAAAGGATCCTCCATATACATTTTCTCTAAGCTCTCTTCTTCTTCCCAAAACTCTGTTGAATTCTTTTCTGAGCACTCCATTCCTGTTGGCTAGAAGAGTTGACTTGGTCGTTGGAGAATCCTGCCGGAGCCACCACCACCGACTCCAGACAGAATTTTGTTTTACAGATCACCGACGGTGACCTCTTCTTTCCCAACTCCAGCTCGATCTGGCGTCAACCATATTCTGCACCAACACCTATAATTTTCAAATTTACAAGATATTTACAAGAAGATGTTGAGTCCCTATATATAAAACTTTTATTCTTTTAAGGGTTCAGTAAATCAAGTCAATGTCTCAAGTCTGCAGTCTACCTTTGCATATTCAAGCCACTTCCCTACAACCAACTCGCATTGTGAAAGATCTTTCATTCACCTAATGCTTAGAAAAAATAGCATATGTAATTTAACTATCATTTTTGTAAAGGTACCACTAGTAAAAGGTCAGCCAGGTCAATTTATAATGTAAGAACTGAGACACACCTCAACAACTAAGTTTTTGCAGCGCATGCTTTTTTTCATTTCATTACAATTACTTGTATCTTGATCTTCATGGAGCATGAGCAGATAAAACAACTCTCTAAGCATAGGCATTAACTTGAGACATAATATATCTTCCCCCTCCTCAACAAGTGCAAACTATCTACCCATTTATCTCTGAGTTGGTCATAGTAGACCCATCAGAAACTCAGATTACTGCCTTCTTGAACAATGACTGCTTAAGCATTACATGAAGCCAATCTAAATTCAGAACCATTCAGTCCATGGCTTATGGTTGATGTATCTTTTCCATCACCTTTAAGTCTGCAACCAGACGTTGTTCATGCTTCTACCCAAAGCTCAGTACCATCATGACACTAAAATCGAGTCTTTCTTGTCCAACACATATGGAAATCTATCACTGCTTCAAAACCAATATCACAGCAAGGATTTCTAATATCTTATTTTTCTTTTTCTTTTCTTTTATTTTCTTGTATAGGGTTCGATCAGCAACACAAAAAATAACAAGAATCTAGGGTTCTTTTCTTACCACCAAAGGTTGCAGACACCACCCCGATTGACACGCTGACACAGAGCGTGAACAGCGCGAGCCAAAACAGGTTCACCGGATGGCGCTCTCGGTAGTGCAACATCGGCCACAGCACTGTTCCATTGCCCGCCACCACCCCGCCCCCCAAAAAAAAATAAGGAAGAAAAATCAGTACCTTAGACCATACTCTAGAAAACAAGAGAAAATAGGATTAAAAAAAAAAAAATTCAGGTTTTCTTCAGCATTAAGCGGCATTACCGATGAGTGGCGAGAGGAGAATCCCGAAATAGGCTGCCCACGAGGCCGGGGTGTTGGAAAGCACGAACGCCGGTATCGGCCGGATAAAGGTGATCGCGGCGGCGACGCCGGCGGTGAACAGGAACTGGGCGGTGAGGATCGAGTACACCTTCCGGATGAAGGCCCACCGGAGCCGAGAGTCCTCCGTCATCTTTGGGTACAAGGATCCACCATCAGCGCCGGCTCCGGATTCGATGTCCCCTTCCTTCCCCATGGTCTCCAGCTCCTGGGGCTTCGACATCTCCGCCATCTAAGGGTTTCAGCGAGGCAAAATTAGGGTCCTTGGAGGATTTCTTCGAAGGAAAAGACTAGGGTTTTACGATGGATGGGTTGGGGTTTTATAGTGAGGTGGAGACGCGGAGAGCCGAGAGTGGAAACTAGGCTAGATTTGGGTTTTTTTTTTTTTTTTTTTGGAGAAGGGATAGAGGTACGAGCAGGGAAGAGCGAAGGTTATGAAGAGAGGTGAATACGAGGAAATAGCGAACGCGGTTTCCGTTTTCAGTCAGTTGGATCGCATTGACGTTTACTTCCTTTAAAGGAAGCGCTACCAAAACAATAAATAAATAAATAAATAAAAGATCAAATCAGATCCTAGCCGTCCATTGGTTTGGTGGAACTGGATTGCTAGCATAGATTTCAAGTGTTTCTCAGCTAACTCCTATGCTTGCCATTGTGAATCAAAGTTACATAAAGATATTCAAATCAATTATAGTTTAATACATTATGGTAAAATTGTTAAAACTACTGCTTCTAAGTTGTGGACATATTTTTGGATTTTATTTTTATTTAAAATTTTTGAACATAACTAGAGAGCTCCGAGAAAAGGAAAGGGAATTATTACAATGATTGGAGTCAAGCCATGTTGAAATGATCCTTGGACATGCACTAAGCTTGCTAGAATTTGTATTTGAGTATATCAACTATGCTACAAGCTATTTTTGCTCATTGGTTTTTAGTTATAGTTTGAATAACTTCACAATTTATGAGTAACCATAATATTTTTAAACTATTATATTATGCTAGTATGTCAACTTTTTGATGGATGTGTGTATGATCCATGCAGGTTGAGCCTTGATAAAGGCAAGATTTAGTATATCAAAATTAAACTAATTAAGGTTTGAGGTTAGATCTAAAATTAATCCACACATAATAGTTCAATACTCAAATTAGTTTCAAGCTAAACATGCTGGCTAGACTCGTGATTTTAAGAAGTGTTCCGTTGGGTTTGATCAACTATATTCCTTTTTTTTTTTTTTTTTTTTCTAGTTTTTAAGAGGATCAATCATCTCTACTTAAAATATATATTTGTGTTTCTTAATATTATAAATAAATTAATGAATTAAATGTTCTATTTAAACCTCATCTGAATATTATTGCTTTGATTTGGGCCTACTTTTGGATTTAGACCTCCACCAAATTAGGGCTCCTAGCCCTTTCAGATATGGTTTCATCATCATCATCATTTATTATTATTATTATTATTATTATTATTATTATTTAATTAATTTTAGATTTTTAGAGTTTGCACGAGTAGACTCATATAAGGTAATGATATATTTGAGGCATAAGCTAGATAATAGGAGTTAAACCCTACTAAGGATCTAATTGGATAATTGGGCCAAAATCTAAATACCATAGAAAGAAAAAACTCAATAAATCTTTTCTTTCGGTACGAAAATCGGATCTATCTACCTCAAAGATATGGCTATTTATAAATATACGTCTACTCCAATCTAATTTTGATAATTAAATTGGTTCGATCAATAAATTCTATAAAATTTTATGTCCAACCATCCAACCAAGCATTAAGAAAAAAAATTTATGCTTTTTTTTTCACTTCCAAAATGCTACAATGGGAGAAGCACTTTTCCTGATTGTTAAAGCTTTCTCGCCATCAATTCATTTCACTAATAGAAAAGCATGAACTCTCTACTGCATACCATACCATACGGTGTAGTGCACAACGCGCATTGTTTGGATCCTCTACCATATAACATATAATGTAGTGCACAATGTGTGAGATGGTCATGTAATAAATTATATAATATATATCGTTTATAAACATACGTAGCTATTCATGATGAATGCTGCATGTAACATATCAAATCATACCATGCATTATGTATAGTACAAATAAGTTTTAGAAAATCTGCGATCCTTTACATATTAAGAGTAACTTGAGTGGAAACTTCAGCATTGGGTATTGGCCAGTATTTAATTTGAGGAAATTCAGTGGAAACATCACCATTTGGCATCGGTCAGAACTTGGAGGTATCCCGAGGAGATGGACTGACAAGTTCCGCGTTAAAGTAAGGCTTAAAACGCAAGGTTTTTGGTTGTGAGCTTCAAGGAAAGTGCAACAAATTTCCATTCTTCTGAACTTTGTGATTGAAATGGAAAGTTAATAGCTAAAAGAGCATATTGGAAAGCCTAAGGGTCTATTTGGCATCGCATTTATTTTTTATTTTTATCTTTAAAAAAAATGCAAAAATCAAGATAAAAATGTACAATATTATTATTTTATATTTTATTTTTAAAAGTTATTCTTATTATTTTCTAAAAAAAATAAAAATAATAAACTAAAAAATTATTCTCATTATTTATTTTAAAATAAGAATAAATTTTGTAAAATTTTATATTTTTAAAAATAAAAAAAATATTTTTTACCACCACTATCTACATAATTACTATCTCTAACTTCACCATCATTGCTGTCCATAAATAGCTACCGTTGCCATTACTATCACCACCATACCTTCATTATTATTATCTCCATCATATTGCCAATACTTATAATAGTATCATTAGTGTCACAATCACTATCATTCTTACTTTCTATAGAGCCACTATCTTCATCATATAAATATTACTATTACCTCACTTCTTTCGTATCATTAGTGTTCTTGCTACTAGTCTATCATTAAAACTGTCATTAGCATTATTTTTATCTCTATTGCACCATTATTAACATCAACATCACCTCTGCTATATCTTATTACCAATCACCACCATCTCCGCCTCAATTTCAACTACCACTATTTTCACTATCATCATCTAATTTGTTTTAAAAAAATTATTGACCATACCAAACATAATTATATTTTTAAATTTTAAAAAAATTAAAATTTTATTTTTTATTTTTAAAATAGAAATAGAAAAAAAAAAAGGGGGCCAAATGGAACCTAAGTGTGAAATTGCTTCCATTGTTAGAATTACTGTGATGGTGCATTTGAAAATAGGAAACAAGAAATGAAACATCATGAAAAATTAAGTTATGAATAGTTATATTTCTGTCAATGGCATTTTCCCTCTTCATCAAATGCACGTTTTTGTAATCATTTCAACTCATTACAGCCCTTGCATTAAATTTTTGAGTACATATTAATAATATTAATTAGAGTTAACATCATCACAAACGAAGCGACATGGTGCTCTCCTTTCAAATGCCAAGAAAACAAAGAACTTGTCCGTTTTTTCCTTTTCTTGCAAGCGATGATAATATTAAAGAAGTGCGAAATCAGCCATCATGACAGACAAAGGAAAGGGCAAAGCAGTGCAAATCAACCCATCTTTTTAGTTTTGCAATCTTTATTTCGAGCACCATGATGGATAACTTTTCATTGCGACCTGGCCCAACTTTGGTGAAGATCATATTTGAACCTAAATTAATGATATCCAACTCTTCGGCAACTTTACTAACTGAACTAATTGGCACCATCTTTATGATGAGCAATATAATTAAAATACTTTGGAAAAATGACCTTCCTAGACATGCATGGGATGCAAGGCTCTCAAAGCTTCAAGAGACCAACACACGCCACCGCAACTCATATTAGATATATTAGATTAGATTTTGCCCTCATTTGATCTTAAATTATTTAAATAATGATGAACAACTAATGCACTAATTCGGTGGATCATGTCTATTTAATAATTAAATTAATTTTGAAGTGATGGAGCTTCAGATGAGTGGATGGTAGCATTTTAGATATACTATTATTTAATTTACCAGATAGGACACGTTCCAGCATCGAATATCAGGTCTTGTGGACCGTGCATCTTGTGTCCCATATACACATATCTGTTCAAAAATGTACCACCATCTCTGATAGCTTGTACGGAGATATTCGAATCATCTAAATATTTTATACATATGATGGATGGTGGGTGATGGATGCAGGGAGAAGTTTCCATAATGAGTTTCTCATGGTAGCTTGACAATTAGAGCTGGAAACATAATTGGATATTGATATATTATATTACATTAAAAAAAATATATTGATATATTATATTTATTCATGCTTATTCAGCAGATACAGATACATATGAATATTAAATACAAACTAAAATCTTTTATCAAAAAAATAAATACTAAAATTTATACTCATATTTATCCTTAATGGATATAGATATAGATCCCATATCAATGATACCTAAATTTTATGTTAGTTGTGAATCAGACTTTACTCTCAATACAATTTGGATTTGGGAGCAGAATTTGACAAGAATAATATTTTTTAAGAAAAGATAAAATATAATATGAATATAATGATGGTTTTAAAGAAGTAGGAGAATATCAAGAATCTTATATAAAGAATTTATAAAATTAATAACTCTTTTCTTGGTGTTCAAAAATGTATGATCATTCATGTAAATTTCAAGCAAGCCCCTGTACATAATTTAAAAGAAGATTTTTTTAAAAACTAATGTTCAATAATTCCATATTTTAATCAAAAAATATCTTGATATCAAGATATCTAAATCCAAATCCCAAAAAATCCAGATTTGAATGTTAAAAAAAAAAAAGAAAATGAAAAGAAAAGAGCTTACTATTTGGATATTCTAATTCTGAAAAAAAAATCTGCATTTGTTTCTATATTGAGAAAGTTTATATTTATGTATTTCAATCCACACATATGAATCTCATTAGATATTGATTTTTCTAGCAAAACTCGGATTAATTAGATCTGAATCGATCCACATCTGTGGTTGACATGCTTTTAGTCCTACTAGCAACTAAATATTTAACCATCTTGTTGGTATAGAAATCCATGAGGACGCCGGAGATAGCTAGAGTCGAGAAAATAAGGCCGTTGACGGAACCTATAAAATAAAGTCCAAATCGGAGATGGATGGCTCCGGTAGGATCCTCTGACGCTTAAGTTAATTCTCCGGCCAACTGAAATTGAGTGCTTAGGAAATAAAAAAGCAGAGTGACAAGAAGGAGAAGAGAGCTTCAAAAGAAACGTATCTGGAGGATTTCTTTTATAGGTAGAGCTTGTAACAAACTAATGGTGACGGTCATAACAATCTAGTAGTAGACCACTCAGGGCCACATGGAGTTTATTATGGAGGGTGGAGTCCATTATCGTGACGTGCCAGTCTGTTGAGACTTAATAGCTAAGGTTCGGATGGAATAGATATTGGCAGTAAAGGGCTTCAAATCACGATAATTTCAGAGAAGTTCGAACTTCTCTAAGGCGAGGGCTTCTTCAATCACGATAAGTCAGAGAAGTTTCCGCTTCTCTAAGGTGCGTGTAAGTTGGTTCGTGTTTAATTGGGAGTTGAATTCATATGAAAGATGAGATCCTTCTAGGCAATTGAAAGGAGTTCATTCGAAAGGAATGCAACTGAAGGAGCTCATCCAAAAGGAGTCTAACTCGTTCGAAAGGAGTGCAACTAAAGTAGTTCGTCTGAAAGGAATGCGACTGAAAGAGTTCGTCCAGAAAGAGTGCAACTAGAGAAGTTTGTCCGAAAGGAGTGTGACTGAAGGAGTTCATTCGAAAGGAGTGTGACTGGAGGAGCTCATCTAGAAGAAGTATGACTGGGGCCTAAGCTTGTCATTCATTTTTAGTTAAAAGGCAAGGTTAGTATAACAGTAATTCACTTTTGCTGTTCAAGGTTGTATTGCCGGACTTCTATGTGCTTTCGAGAAGTTTTGCAGTGTGGATTTGTTGCTGAGGAGATCAATGAGTTTCAATAGAAGGAAGGTCGGCGATCAAGGACTTGGCGGGAGTCTTTTTACTCCCAACACTTGTCCTCTTACTTTCGAGTTCAAATTTTGAATGAAGAAAGTATAGAGAAGTTGCCGTAGCCGAAGTTCTTTGGCAGCTTCCCGCTTTAGGAGAACGAAATTTTTTGTCTTTTTTCAAATTGGCGCTGGGGTTTAATGTTGAGAAGATAAATTTTCTTGAAAACCCATCTATCGCGGAGCTCAAAGTATGACATAATTATTGCTCTATCAGACGATGGGTGTGAGTGGGATTTATGCAGGTTAGGGCTAGCTAAAGAAGTCCTACAATCATAACCTCCTCTGATTCTGTTCTCCTATTTAAATTCCTCCTTCCATGGCCTATCACATTCATTCGTGCACTCCTTCTTCCACTCTTCTCCCATATTCTGTCATCCCCAAGCACTCCGTTGTTGTTGGTCCTGCTCTCTTAGGGAAATCTGGCCATCGACGCTCCTCTCGGCCATTCTCCATCTCTCTCGATCTTCTTCCTAGGTTTTTGATCAACCTAGGTTAGTCCCCCATCCTTATCCTTTCAATTTTGGGGATTTTCCATATATTTTTTCTCTATGAACCTCCCTAGGTTCTTCTAGGTGAGTTTTGCCATGTTTCTTCTCCGGGTTTTCTCTATCTCTTTTCCTTTAGGTTTTTTGGAGATTTTATTGGATTTAGTTTGATCCAGATGTCATCTGAGATTTTCTGATCTAGTGGTTTTAGGAGTCTGGCTGACCTAAACTCCCAAAACCTTGAGATCAAAGAAGAACTTGAACCTACAACACCTCGACCAAATTTCATATCGAAAACCATCCCTTGCTCCTTGACCGCTGAAGATCTGTCATTAATTAGGATCCAATACGTGGTGCCTGCTGAGTACAAGTTGGAACTTCCTAGGCTTAGTGGTCGAGCTTGCGCCCCTCCTCCAGGTCGGTTCTACTTGTATCTAGAGGCCTTCCATGTCGGATTAAGGCTTCCTCTCCCCATATTTGTTGTAGCTCTTTTCTGTTATCTAGATATCTCTTTAGTTTCTGTAGTATCGAATTCTTTTAGATTCATAATAGGGTTCCTTGCTCTCTGTGTGTCTGCCAAAGTCCAACCCCCTACTTCGCTCTTCCAAACCTTCTTTACCTTTAAGCATCATTCTACTGCAAAGAACTAGTGGTATGTTTCACCCCAGTTCAGTAAGAAGGGGTTGCTCAAAGGTGCTCCCTCCTCCATCTACAGTTGGAAAGAGAAATTCATCTTTGTTTCTTGCTCGACCTTAGTCTTAGGACTCCCACCTTGGGAAAACTTGAGGGATTCTATCCGTCGAGTCCCAAAATTAGAAAAAGAGGATAGGAAGTTGGTTAGTAAGATTAAAAATTTTTGAGCTCCTTTGGTGTCTGAGCTAATAAAAAAATAAACTTTATTCAACCTCGGCCTCAGTCACTTGAATCCAACAGGTACACAGCCAAAATTATAGATTATCCTTTTTCTTTTTCTTTCTTCTCTCTGATTGTACCCTTCTTTTCTTCACTATAGAAATGGACATCCAGACGGTTGAGATGCTCATGAGGGAACTCTCCGTCCGCAAGAGAAAAGGGAAGGCACCATATGAGATCTCGAAAAAAGTGAGGGTTGACATTACGATCTCTATGGCTCCCGTTAATGCTACAAGTGCCCCTAAAATTACTCTCGAGGTTGAAGTTCCCCCCATTGCTGAGTTCAGCACTACTGCCAAGGCTGCCAATCCACCAATGCCACCAAGCCCTCCCATCAAGGCCCAAGTTCCAGAGCCTCCCCCCGGAGGGGAGAGAGAGATGAGAAAAAAGAAGAAGACTAGGAGGGTCCTGAGAAAGTCTCAGCGCAAGGTCTGCCACAATGGGACCAATAGCTCCAATGAAGAAATAGGAGAGAATCCCTTCAATAATCATGAAGACGTCAGGGATTTGGTTGATGGGTTTACCATACCCAAAGTTATAGATAGAATCATCGATGCCAACATCGACCAACGTGCCTGAGATTTACTAGGATCCTTTCATGAGGTAGTCACCTCATCCTTCTTTTCTCTTTAAATTTCTCAATGTTTACTTGTTCGTACAACTTATTTCATCATCATATGTATATCTTTTAAATAGACGGGCTATCAGCTATCGAGCTATATCAGATCACTGAACTGCTTGAGATCAGAATTGGTGAAAGCCTAAGAGAATCACCAGGCCAAGGTTGAGCACCTAATTAAGGAGAGAGATGAGGTTGACCGCTCTATCAAAGATCAATCTACTAAGATTGAGGGTTCTTCAAGAAGTGCTCCGCAAAGAGAAAGAAATATCAGCGAAGCTGAAAGTTGCTTTGGACCTAAATGAAGAGCAAAGAAAAAAGGTTGAAGCCAAGACTGCCGGGTTAAAGGAGCAGATTTTGAGCAAGATCTCGGAGGCGTCGGCCCGAGCGATAGAAGAGTTCAAGATCTCTTTCAAAATTAAAGATCTAAACATCAAATTTGACCAGGAGGCCTTCAATAAAGGTTATGAGCTCTATGAAGAATGGGTGGCTAGCAAATTTTCGGAGCTTGACCTTGACTTCTTGTATGAAGGGACTTCTAAGGAGGTGGTGGATCCATCTACCATTGCAATCGACCTCCCGCTTGCCAAGCCAGCTTTTGCCACACTTCCAACCTCGTCCGCTCCTACCATCGTTGAAGGACCCGCATCGACTAAGGCTGCACTAGACTCTTCTGCTATTCCTTCGGAGGTTTGAAACCTCTTATTTTTTTTATTTATTTTTATTTATTTATTTTTTCTTCTTATATTAAAAATATTTTGATCAATGAAGTCAATTTTGAAAATGAGTTTTTCTTTTATGAAATCTATATGGTGATATTTTCATGCTTCAAGTGCAGTCTCCTGTCGAAATCGACCTTCTTCCTTAGGGTGTCCTCCTTAGAAGTCCTTTTGAAGTCCTACATAAAAAGCCTAAGAAAAGAGGCTCATCAAGCTAAGAAGAAATTAGAGAAAGGAGAGGACGAGCTTCAGAAGTTGAAGAAGCATTATTCCAAGACTACAATTGAAGTTATGCATCTTCGTCAAGTCCATAAAAAGGATGCTATGGACTATATTAATAAAAAGTGCCATCTGTCAGAGGAGTTGGAATAAGTGAAGAAGCTCGGTAGTGACAAAGTGTGGGATTTAATGGCCAAGGTGAGTTCTCTGTAGGTCAAGCTGAAGATAGTGCAAGAAAAGATTCGGTTACTTGAAAGAAACTTGGCGTGGTCAACCAGTCGGAAGGAGTATGGTTGGGACTAGACAAAGAAGTTCTCTAAACTCCAAAGTCACTTATAGGCAGCTGAGGATTTTTATAATAAGTACAGATGCAACTGGTGCGGCCAAGTTGCCGACCTCAAGGGGAAGCTCTGAAGGGTCGATGATGAGATTGGTCATCTTCGACGATAACTGTCTAAAGGGGTCTGAGCCAGCTCTAGCAAGGACTCGACAGAGGTCTTGTCTTTATGGAGTTCTCTAGAGGACTTGTCCACATTGTTCGAGAACAACCAAAAGAAAGTGCGGAAATTAAAGATGCAAATGGTCTATCAACAGGATGCTGTGAAGGATGTAGAGATCGAGTCGGCTCTGCTAAGAAAGAAGTTAAGAAAAATTGAGGATGACTCATAGAGGCATAAGAAGTTGCTGAGTGAAAGCTTGGTGGTTCGACGGAAACTCAAAGAAAAGATCAAAGACTTGAAGTTATCTTTGATGTTGGCCGACGCTGGCAGCCCAAAGTCCGACTCCGAATAGGGTTTCAGCTTTTTTTTTTTTTTTTGGTTAGTCTTAATAGACTCTTCATATATCAACTTTTGGTTTTTTAATGAAGATATTATTTTGACAACTTGATCTCAATTGTTTGCTCGTGTAGCTTTCTACTCTTTCCTCTTCTTGTCTAATATAGGGTCGACCTCTTCATATATCAAACTTTTTTTGATAATGAAGATATTATTTTTTTTACTCAACTTGATCTCAATAACTGTTTGCTTTCGTTTGGACGAGGTCTTCCTCCTATCCCTAACAAAATTTAGGGATATAAAAGGACCGTTGAAAGGGTCTCTCTTTCCTTCTTCTATCTTATAATCATAGATCTTCATCATCCATATCAGGATGAGGTCTCTCCTATTTCTGATATAATGGGTCTTTACTCTGTTCTCCTGTCAGGATGAGATTCTCCTCCTATTTCTGATGGGATTGGCCTTTATCTTTATTAGGATGAGGTCTTCCTCATGTCCCTAACAAAATCATAAGAATACAAAAAGACTATTGAAAGGATCTCTCCCCTCCTCTCATTTTAAATAATCAAAGATCTTCATCCATATCAGGATGAGATTCTCCTCCTATTCTTGATACGGTGGGCCTTTACTTTATCCTCCTATTAGGATGAAGTTTTTCTATTTCTGATGGGATTGGTCTTTACCTTTATTAGGATGAGGTCTTTCTCCTATTCCTAACAAAGTCATAGAAACACAAAAGGATTATTGAAAGAGCCTCTTTCCTCCTCCTGTCTTAAATAATCGGAGGTCTTCATCCATATCAAGATAAGATTCTCCTCCTATTTATGATATGGTGGGTCTTTACTCTATCCTTCTGTCAGAATGAGGTTCTCCTCCTATTTTTGATGGGGTTGGTCTTTATCTTTGTTAGAACGAGGTCTTCCTGCTATCCCCAACAAAGACATAGGGGCACAAAAATATCATTGAAAGGATCTCTTCCCTCCTCCTGTCTTAAATAATTGGAGGTCTTAATTGGAGGTCTTCATTCGTATCAAGATGATGTTCTCCTCCTGTTCCTGATATGATAGGCCTTTACTCTATCCTCCTATCAAGGTGAGGTTCTCCTCCTATTCTTGATGGGGTTGGCCTTTACCTTTATTAGGATGAGGTCTTCCTCCTATCCCTAACAAAATCATAGGGGTGCAAAAGAGCCATTGAAAGAGCCTCTCCCTTCCTCCTATCTTAAATAACCAAAGGTCTTTATCCATATCAGGATGAGATTCTTCTCTTGTTCCTGGTATGGTGGGCCTTTACTCTATCCTCCTATCAAGATGAGGTTCTTCTCTTATTGCTAACGGGCTTGGTCTTTATCTTTGTTAGGACGAGGTCTTCCTCCTATTCCTAATAAAATCATAGGAGCATAAAAGAATTATTGAAAGGACCTCCCCCCTCCTCCTGTCTTAAATAATCAAAGGTCTTCATCCATATCAGGATGAGATTCTTCTTCTATTCCTAATAGGATTGGTCTTTATCTTTGTTAGGATGAGGTCTTTCTCCTATCCCTAATAAAGGCATAGGAGCACAAAAAGACCGTTGAAAGGGCCTCTCCCCTCTTCTGTTTTAAATAATCGAAGGTCTTATCCATATCAGGACGAGGTTCTCCTCCTATTTCTGATACAATAGACTTTTACTATTAAAAAATATATCCTAAAGTCAGTTGTTAGTCTTTTGATGGTTGAGCTACATTATACCTATAATTGATTCATTAATAAATAAAATATATTTTTAAAATTTTTCATCATAAAGTATTCATCTTCTAACGAACTTCATTATTGTGATGAAGTTCTTAGAACTATTTAGCTTCGATAAAAAAATAATTTATCGATTAGTCCTTAAATTTATTCATAATCAAATGATAGACTGTTAATTAGGATGACAACATCTATCGAGCATAGATTGCTGTATGCCATATGGATTGATTGTCCTCTTAACCAAGAAGTGTGGAGATATTGATATGGTATATAGGTGAGATGTATGGATACATCATCATTGAACATGACCAACTTCAGAATATTCTACTGTCGAAAATATCTCTGATGGGATATAGGTATAAGTATCCCTTAGACCTAAGATCACCTCAGTGACTTGCAAGCAACTTACTATGCTTTGATACCGGACTAACTAAATTTTTAATTCAGTAATAGAAGGCTTCTAGGTATAGTCAAGTACTTACAAAGTCGGTATGTGATCAAGATGGAATTGACTACTCCAAGAGTTGGAGAAGAATGTATCACTGTATTTCAATATAGCAAAATTTTGGCCAGAATAATCCATCAGATAGATTTGATATTTTAAAATACAATATGGACAACTTGATCAGAGTTGACAATTAAACTCTAGGGTGTCCTATGAGCATTTTGGTCAGGGAGATGAATTATATGGAAACTATATCCACATGGATTTTAAGGATGTTGTTCTACACATTCGACCGATCCGACCGTCGGATACCATTGCTAGATGGTCACTTTGATTAGTATAAAAATTTATTCTTATGATACCTACTTAGGTTCAGATCTATGAGGTCACATATATTAGAGTTTATGATCTGATCGAATGGTTGATCAACGATTAAGAATTATTCTAGGGTTAAACGATCAATACGATTGATGTTTAACCTAGTGTAAGTATTACAGAGGGATCGATTAGCAATTTAATTACTAATTAATTTAATTTAATTAAGCCCATGGGTTGAGATTAAGTTTGATTAAATATGATTTAATTAGATCTAGTTTGGGCTTGATTGGATCAAGTCTAATTGACTTATTGGATAAGCCAAGTGTAAAGAAGAACTAGTCCTAGTTTAACTAGGACTTGGGTCAACCCAATTTCCTAATTTGATTAAAAAATTAAATTAAAATTAAATCTAATTTAATCTAATTTAATTAAGTTCTTAATTAGATTAGAACCTAATTTAATTAGGTTGAGTTGCTTTTGGTTTAATTTGGTTTAAGAAACCACTTTGATCAAGTTATAGATGGAATCCTAGTAAGACTAGGATTCCTCCTTGTGCCATCTTAGTCCCAACGCCCCCCATGCCTATTTTTTAAATTTTTTTTATGAAAATTCTCTTTCCCCTGGTCTTCACGTACTCCCATCTCTCTCTCTCTCTCTCTCTCTCTCTCTCTCTCTCTCTCTCTTTCTTATATGGTAATTGGGTAGAGGACCAAGTCAAAGGAGTTTGTTTTGATTTTGAATTCTATGAGATAGAATCCTAACTAACCTAAACTCTTCCCAATAGGTGCCACCCCCTCTCTCTATTATTTTCTCTCTTATTTCATGTGTGAAAGGCCCTTTTTTGTGCACCCCTCCTTACTGGTACATGCCAAAAATATTAGAGGAGGCGCCCAAGAGTTGGACGCCCCTTGACTTGCCCTATTTGACCTTTCCTTTTCTAGTATTTGACCTAGACAAGGACTCTTTTTTTTTATATATTTTGGATGAATTTTAGCTTAAAATTTTTCATGAAACATAAATCTTTAGGAGATCTTTATGGTGTGCAAAAATCAGAGGGAGAGGGCCCTTGGGCGTTGGGGTTCCATAGACACCAAACTAGGTATTTAGGTGAGAGAAAAGAGAAGAAGAAGAGGATCTTCTTCTAGGGTTGTTTTAATTTTCTCTTCTTCTCCTTCTTTTGAGATTTTTTTTAAGAGAGTCTCAGATCTAAAATCTCTTCTCTTTCTTCTAATATTTTGGAGAGTTCAAATCTCGAAGAAATAAGCATCAAATCAATTGTCGAAGAGAGATCAGCACAGTACTAGCATACTGTGCTGATTTCCTACATCAAGATCTTAGATCATGTTCGTGGGCTCGTGTGGATGACTCCTAGAGGTCGGATACTTATGCAGCTCATGACTTCATCCTTAAGCCCAGATCAGTAAGTTAGAACATCTAACTTGCTCAAGTATAAGATCTAATCTGTTATTCTATAGCTACATTAGATGTAGTATTGTAGCATGTTGATGAGATCAACATGTTAATCTTTTCTTTATGTTTTTAATTTATGATTTAATATCATGGGTTGATCATGTAATAAATATTAAATCTAGAATATTTTTATATTTATTTAAATAAATATTTAATTTATTTAAATTTTTTACTGTCTGATCTAGAAAAAATTTCAAGATCTACTCATGAAACCCTAGATCTGGTTCCTTCAATTGGTATCAGAGCCTAGGTTCTTATTACATGATTTTATTGAGCATATTTAGATTATTTATTAAATTAGATTTAATTTATAATCTAATTATTAAATTTAAAATTAAAAATTTAGATCTCACGAACTATCATAAGGTTGTCCTGCTGTAAGATTTATCCCTTATAGTGAAAAGATTATCCTAGTTCGTGATAATTTGCTCCTAAACATAAATTTATTAGATTTGATCTAATTTTATTTATGACTTAATAGATTTAAAATAATTTTAGATCTAAAAATAAATTTTTTAGATTGCATGGACTGCTATAAGGTTGTCTTACTGTAAGGTTTATCCCTTACAGTGAAAAGATTATCCTAGTACGTGCTGATCTAAAACACTGATCATAAAATTTTAGATTAGATCTAAAAAATTTTATAATCTAATTAAAAATATTTTAATTTAATTTTAATTATCATAAATATATTAGATTTGATCTAGAAAGATTTATGATTGATTGGTGTTGAAACCATTTTAATTACATAAACCTGTTTAGATTAGATCTAAAATAGATTCATGTTTATGTTACTTGCATTTTGATTATGAATCAAACATGCAATTTAGTTGATAGAACCATGTTGTAAAAATATTTTATAAATATGAAAATCATTTTTGAAAAGCCAAATTTTAACCCTCAGCCTAAAACTTAATTAAGAATTAAGAAGTTGTTTGATTAGGATCTAGGATTGTAAATTGAAGATCCTAAGACATGAATCATAACACATTGGGTTAAATGGGTTAGTAGGGATTAGGTCCATTAATTGTGTTGACCTAGGGTTAGATTAAAGAATGAACTTAATTAGACAATTGACTAAATCTAATCAATTATTATCTTAGATTAGGTCAAGAATTCTCTAGATTAATTACAATAGTTGTAGTTGGTCAAGTTCATGTCTTTAACAAGATCCAAGATGGACTTGATTCTTGGCTTCGCGGTATAGCTCAAACTGTTAGGTTGATCTAATCAAGACTAATTAAATCAGTTGATATCTAAGGTAAGTCTGGCATATACAATCGGTGGTTTTTAATTGGCAGTCCACTTATCTAACTATTTTTGATGGTGTATAAGGCAAGCTTTGGAAGACCCTCCCACCAATCTTACTTATCTGACCTTCTTGGTGAGATTATATTTTGATCAGATCACTTAACAATTCGAGTTCACCCATATCAGCTAGGTAAATCAGTGTGACTAATTTAGGTGCTCCTAGACCAGCCTATTAATGGTCTCCCTTAATCTAACTTGATGAAGCCAGTGGAAGGATCATGATAAGCTGGTTCATCTGACCTTCTTTCTCTAAATCAAATCAATTAAATTCTCTAAAATTATTAGGTTCATAAAATAAAATAGTTATGGTGATAACTAGATCATAGCCTCTCATTAAGTAGATGATAATGGGTCCATTAGTTGGATAATCATTGGAGGCCCATAGGCTTGGTGCTTATCCGCTAATAAAATTATCATTCATAATATGATTTTTTGGATGCGTCTCTTTAAATGATGGTTAGGTTGACCAACCATAGTTGGGCTTAATCATTCATTAGTTAGATGGACCAAATATAATCATGATAATAGTTGGATCTAACTGAGACTTTCAGTGGAGGCCCTAGCCTACTGAAAAGATACCTAGGGTAAAATTAAATTATTAGAAATTATTTTGAGAAATAATTGATTATGAACCTACCTTTAGATGTACATGGGTTGATCAATCATAGTTGGACTTATGTGCAGTCTCTGTGGATTCTAGTATCCACCAAGAAATTAAGATAATTTTTTGAATTGAAGGTAGAGGCTACCAATTCGAACAAAATAATGAGAGAAATCTTTTGATTAAAGTCAAAATCTTTAGATTTAATGAATCAATTACTAATTAGACTTTTGGTTCTCCTTTATGTAGTTAAACCCAAACCATAGTTGCTCCATTCACTGTTAGATAGTGATTAACTTATAGGATCCAACTTCGATAATAAGTATGGAAAGTTGAATGTTATTCAGTAGCACGAAGTGGTTCATGCTGGGGCCTCTATGCCCAATTTAAACATAAGATCCAAGAATAATCTAGATCAGGTAGAATGCTTTCACTCTAAGAAGCAGGGGCATTGGAAGAGAAATTATCTTCAGTATCGTGATTTTCATGATCCCAACAGGTTGAATAAAAGAGATAAATAAGTAGTTGCTGATCAAGGATGTTATATGATAATATCTTATAATTTATTTATTTATGATATTTCTACTTGGGTATTAGATATCGGAAGTCCAGTCTATATTTGTAATATGTTGCAAGGACTTCAAGTTAGTAGAAAATTTAAAAATAATGAGCGATTCCTAAATATTGAAAATGGAAGGTCTGTTTCAGTTCTAGCTATGGGAATAGTTCAACTCATTTTCAATGCTAATACATTTCTTTAAATGAATATTATTATTATCCTTCCTTTCTGATGAATATAATCTTTGTTGATCTTTTGGCCAAAGATGGTTATCATTTATCAATAAAAGAAGATTATTGTGACATTATTATGAATAACGTTATAATAATATAAGGATAATGGAGAAATGATATTTACATTTTATCATAGCTTGTGAGTGTAATATATACTTCTAAAAAATACTCTAGATTAGATAATGTCTTTGATATCTATCTATGGCACTGTAGGCTAGATTACATAAATAAGAACAGGATAAACAGATTGACTCAAGAGGTAATCCTCGAAGTCAGTAATTATGAATCACTTCCAACCTATGAATCTTGCCTTCTTGATAAAATGACCAAGTCACCTTTTACTAGAAAAGATGAGAGAGCTATTGAGCTCTTAGGTCTAGTACATACTGATGTATGTGGACCAATGAGCATTGGTGTCAGAGATGGATATTTCTACTTCATCACTTTTATAAATAATCTATCTAGGTATGGATATGTTTATCTGATAAAACATAAGTCGAATTCATTTAAAATGTTCAAAAGATTTCGAAGTGAAGTAGAAAAATAAACTGAAAAGAGTATTAAAACTCTTCGATCGGATTGAGGAGGTGAATATCTATCCAGTGGGTTCTTGACATATCTAGGAGAGAATGAGATTCTCTCACAGTGGACTTCTTCTGGCACACCACAGCATAATAGTGTATCGGAAAGAAAAAATTGAACCTTGTTGGATATGGCTCGATTCATGATGGGGTTTGCTAGTCTGCCTATTTCATTTTGGAGTTATGCTCTTGAGATTGCATATTATATATTGAATAATGTACCAAGTAAATCTGTCGCAAAGACTCTATATGAGATATGGATTGGACGTAGGCCTACACTCTCTCACCTACGGGTTTGGGGTTATCCGGCTTATGTCAAATATTTGCATATAGATAAGCTTGGATCCCGATCTGATAAGTGTATGTTTATAGGGTATCCCAAAGAAAGTAAGACTTACTATTTCTACCATGCTGAAGAATAAAATATGTTCATCAACCTTAAGATAATCTTTTTAGAAAAGAAGTTTCTTGATGAAGGAACTGTTGTCTCTAAGGTTGAACTTGATGAAGTTCAACAGATAGAAAAATCGATATCCATAGCTGAACCTAAGTCAGATTTGATTAGATTGGATTTGAAGCCTAGTGAACCTACACCATTAAGGCGATTCGGTAGAGTACCGTGTCATCCGAATAGATACTATGATTTTTTGGTCCAGGATGATGATCCCATCAAACTCGATGAGAATGATGAGGATCCAATCACTTATATGGATGCTATGCAGAGATCCAATTCTAAGAAATGGCTTGAGACTATAAAATCTGAAATGAAGTTCATGAAGGTCAATGATGTGTGGATATTGGTTAATCCATCCGAAGAGGTTAAACCCATAGGATGTAAATGGAGCTTCAAAAGGAAAAGAAGCACAGATGAAAAGCTGAAGACCTATAAAGCCCATCTGGTTGTCAAGGGATATTGTCAATGTTATGGTATTGACTATGATGAGACATTCTTTTTTGTGGCAATGCTCAAATTTATTCGAATAATACTTACAATAGTTGCCCATCTGGACTATGAGATTTAACAGATGGATGTGAAGACAACTTTTCTAAATGGAGAGCTGATTGAAGAGATCTATATAATATAATCTGAGGGATTCATATTCATAGATGAGTCTAAGGTGTGCAGGCTTCAGAGATCCATTTATGGATTGAAGCAGGCATCTTGAAGTTAGAACATGCATTTTGATAAGGTGATCAAAATGTATGGCTTCATTAAGAACGGAGAAGAATCCTATATTTATAAATGGATAAATGGTCTAGTGGTGGTATTTTTTATCTTATACGTGGATAACATTCTCTTAATAAAAAATGATATCCCCATACTGTAGGAAATAAAAGTCTAGTTGTCATCATAGTTCTCCATGAAAGACTTGGGTGAAGCATCCTACATCCTAGGGATGAAGATTTATAGGGATAGATCTAAAAGAATACTTGGATTATCCCAATCTACGTACATAGATACTATGTTGAAGAGGTTTAGCATGAAGAATTTCAAAAAGGGCTATTTTTCGATAGGCCATAAAATTTCTCTCTCTAAGAAGGATTGTCCGACAACTTGTAAAGAGAGAAAATATATGAGTAGAGTCTTATATGCTTCGACAGTGGAATCTATCATGTACGCCATGACATGTACGAGATCAGACGTGACATACTCATTAGGAGTAGTAAGTAGATACCAGTCTGATCATGGAGAAAATCACTAAAAAGTGGTTAAACCATCCTTAAGTATTTGAAAAATACTAAGGACCAATGGTTAGTTTATGACAAGTCAGATCTAAAACTTATGGAGTTTACCGACTCCAGCTTTTAATCTGACCATGATGACAGCAGAAGCATATCGGAATATATTTTTACTCTAAATGGTGGAGCCATCTACCGGAAGAGTTTCAAGCAGGATACTATGGTAAACTCTATTTGCAAAGTAGAATACATCGCAACATCAGATGTCGTGAAGAAAGCTGTGTGACTGAAAAAATTTATCATCGAGCTTGGAGTAGCACCCTTCCTTGATGGTCCGATCTTGCTATACTACGACAGCACTAGTGCCATAGCTCAGGCGAAGGAACCAAAGGCACACAAGTGAACAAAGCACATTCTATGCCACTTTTATCTGATCCGAAAGATCATGGATAGAGATGACGTCGACCTTCAGAAGATCAATGGAAAGAAGAACCTGGCCGACCTCTTCACTAAAGCCCAAGCAATAAAGAAGTTTGACAACCACAAGACGAAGATGGATATTAGATACTATGCTGAGTCGCTTTAGGATAAGTGAAAGTTGTTGAAAAATATGTTCCAAAATCAATCGTCAGTCTGTTAACGATTGAGCTATATTGTACCTATACTTGATTCATTAATAAATAAAATATATTTTTGATATTTTTCATTATAAAGTATTCATCTTCTAACAAACTTTATTATTGTGATAAAGTCCTTAAGACTATTTAGCTTCAATAAAAAGAGAATTTATCGATTAGTCCTTAAATTTGTTCATGACCAAATGATAGGTTGTTAATTAGGATGACAGCATCTATCGAGCATAGGTCGCTGTATACCATATGGATTGGTTGTCCTCTTAATCAAGGAGTGTGGAGATATTGGTATGTCATATAGATGAGATGTATAGGTACATCATCATTGAACGTGACCAACTCTAGAGCATTCTGCTATCGAGAATGTCTCTAATGGGATATAGGTATAAGTGTCTCTTAGATCTGAGATCGCCTCAATGACTTGCAAGTAACTCATTATGCTTTGGTACTAGACAAACTGAATTTTTAATTCAGTAACGAAAGACTTCTCGACATAGTCAAGTACTTGCGAAGTCGATGTATGATCAAGATAAAATTGACCACTCCAAGAGTTGGAGAAGAATGTATCACTGTATTTCAATATAGCAAAACCTTGGCTAGGATAATCCATCAAATGGATTTGATATTTTGAAATACAATATGGATAACTTGATCAGAGTTGATAGTTAAATTTTGAGATATCCTATGAGCATTTTGGTCAAGAGGATGAATTATATGAAAACTATATTCGCATGGGTTCTAAGGATGTTGTTCTACACATTCGACCTATCCGATCATCGGGTACCATTGCTAGATGATCATTTTGATTAGTATAAAAATTTATTTCTATGCTATTGACTTAGGTTCGAACCTATGAGGTCACACATATTAGAGTTCATGATCTGATTGGATGGTTGATTAATGATTAAGAATCATTCTAGGGTTAAACGATCAATACGATTGATGTTTAACCTAGTGCAAGTATTGCAGGAGGATCGATTAGCAATTTGATTACTAATTAATTTAATTTAATTAAGTCTAAGGGTTGAGATTAAGTTTAATTAAATATAATTTAATTAGATTTAGTTTGGACTTGATTGGATCAAGTCCAATTGACTTATTGAATAAGCCAAGTGCAAGGAAGAACTAGTCCTAGTTTAACTAGAACTTGGGTTAACCCAATTTCCTAATTTGATTAAAAAATTGAATCAAAATTAAATCTAATTTAATCTTATTTAATTAAGTTCTTAATTGGGTTAGGGCCTAATTTAATTAGGTTGAGTTGCTTTTGGTTTAATTTGGTTTAAGAAACCACATTGACCAAGTTATAGATACAATTCTAGTAAGACTAGGGTTCCTCCTTGCGCCACCTTAGTCCCAACACCCCCCATGCCTATTTTTTTTTTTAAAAAAATGCATAAATATTATTCGTACCGGCTACATCATTGGTGGAAAAAGAAAAGATTGGAAGAGAGGCAAAGAAAAATGGGATTAGGATTTCGACCAGCTACGCCGTCGATAGAAAACCCCAAGAGAGGCGAAAGAAATTGGGATTAGGATTTTGGCTAGCTATGCCATCGACGAAAAAAGGAAAGAGAGGCGGAGGGAACTAGGATTAGGGTTTAATTAAGGTTTCCACTAGCTACGCTATCGATGGAAAAAGAAAAAAGAGATGGAGAGAACTGAAAATAAGGTTACAGCCAGCTGCACCGTTGGTGGAAAAAAGAAAGAAAGGCTGGGTTAGAATTTCAGCCAGCTACACCATCGATGGAAAAAGGAAAGAGAGGCGGAACAAACTGGGATTAGGATTTTAAGTAGCTACATCGTTAGTGGAAAAAGAGAAGAGAGGCAAAGAGGTCGAGCCGTCAAGAGATGAAACGAGCAATGGGGATTAGGGTTTCGACCAGTTGCATCATCGATGGCAAAAGGAAAGAAAAGTGGAGAGGTCGAGCGATCGAGGGATGAGACAAGGGTTAGAGATTGAGGGAGCATAAGAATACATATAGGCTGGGATTAATTGATCACCACTATCGGATCATTGATCCAATGGTGATAAATCAAGGCCTTCTTCAGCTACTGGATCAATGATCCAACGATGATTATTAAAACTTATATATATAATGATATAATAATATACAGTCTATAGTATATATATTAAAAAAATACTAAAAATCTCATAAAAAATTAAATATATTAGTATAATATGTATATATATAATATAAAATTTATTTATTTATTTTATCAAGTTTTTATCATTCGAACATGATTGAACAAAAGCTTATTCTAGTTTGGAATGTTAAGGTATCGACTTTAAAAATTATGTTTGTGTTTGGTTCTACAATTTAACAAGCAAGTTAAACATGACTCAATAAAGATTCAAATATTTTGATCAAATCGAACAATGAGCTGGACTAATGGCCCTATGGAGAAGTCCCATCAATGTGCATAAAGGAAACCTGAAATACAAGGAAACTTGGAGTTGCTTTTCTTTTATCCTCAGAACTTACAAGAACGCTAACTTTCTTAAACCTTCTGAGTTCACGTCGGCCCCGGGTTCAGTGGTGCTCTTAAACCTGTCCTCTCCATTAGCTTGACTCCTACCCATATCATAGCTCTTCTAAGAGTGTGCTGGTTGTCTCAAGGAACATAGAATGTTGCTGCTATTAGAATGCTGCAACCAGCTCCTAGCAATAAAGGCTGCATGTCTGACCTTTCTCGCTGCAGCCGTAGCTTCAAACTTAAAGATTCTTAAAGATTCTTTGATTGCGCTCCCACCACAAGCACCAGCATCCAATGGCAAACAGGCATTCCATAGCTGAAAAGAGCTGAGCGATGGGTACTTACTTCCGCCAATTGTCCCACACCTCAGAATACCTATCAGGGAGTTGTGGTACTCCGAGTTCCTATAGGAAAACACACCAGAACTCTTTAAAGTAAGTACACTATGTAAAAATGTGATATGTTGTCTCTATTTTTGCCACAAAGGGGACAATGATCAGATAGAGTGAATCCTTTCTTGATGCGGTTCGAGGTTGTCAAGATTTTATCAAAGCAACACAGCCAGGCGAAAAGCTTACATTTCTCCGACTTTGGTAATTGCCAAAAAGATTTACCCAGCAGGGAGATAACCCCACCGTGCATAAGAAACATGTAGCACGAGTTAACTATGAAGGCTCCTTTAGTGTTCCATTTCCAAAGCTAGCAATTAGGACTGTGATTAAGAGCACAAGATAAAAGAGTTAAGATGAGATCTTGAAATTCTCTGAAAGCGAGGGAATTCATCGGGTATTTGAAGACTTTAGAATTTGTTTGAATGAGATTTAAAGATCTTCCTAAAGGAATAGTTCTGCTAGCTAGATCGGATTGGATTAGATGCAGTGGAATTTAAAATTTTTTAGATCCGAACTAGCTTAGGGTTTATAGATCTAATTACAAAATCAGCAAAAATCACATGCTAACAAGTGGTAGTGATCATATCACTTTGCACGGATAGGTGATCTCCATGACCTGATGATCAAATCTTGATCAGGTTCACCTTTGAGCCGTGCAAGTGTCTGGCCTTTATAGATATCCACTTGGACTCGGATCTGGACATCTTCTTCGGCTTTGATCCACCTTTAGCAAATCAGATCTAGATCTTCTGAATTTGCCTTCAATCTAATCATTGGCAATAACTTGATCAGCACACAATTGATTCTTCTTCTTCTCTTACATAGGTAGCACCCGACTTTTCGAATGCTTCAAGATCAGCCCAACTCCTTTGGGTATGAGAGAGATAGAGAGGAAGTAGAGAGGAGAGGGAGGATGTATGGAAGAAAAGAGGCAGGACTTCACAGTTTCTAAAACTATGTTACTAAACAGTTAGCAGGTTTCTATTTATAAAAATAGGAAACCAAGACTCCTTAGACTTTAAGTCTTTGACCGGATCAAATACCCAAAGTAGAAGGACTTCTTAAGAGATCTAGCACCCTATTTTCTTTCACATAATATTTGCCGAACAAAATTAATTCTAGCATGCGCCACCCTTATCCAAATAAAGATGGTTGGCACCACAAAAATTCCTCTTCCAGTTTGAATTAGATCAAACCACTTTGACCCATTCAAACATTATCCTTGTTTGAAGTTTGAATCAAAACAAAGTTCAATAGCCTTCCTTATCCACAAGGGGTGCATGCCAGAAATAACCAAGAGGGCATGCGCCCTTTTAATCTTTCTCTCAGAAGTAGATGGCACACGCCCCGAAGAGAAAAAATAGGGGGTGTGCGCCCCCTCTCATCTATGCACAAAAGGGAGGAAACAGAAGGGGGTGGCCCACACTTGGTGCCTCAACCTTATTTAATCTAATTAATTCAAGAGACCCAGGGCACACCAACTCTTGGTGTCCCTACAAGCCAAATCCAATTTGGCTGAACCCTATCCAATAGAAAATCCAGTGCAAGAGAAATTGAATTCAATCATGTGCTAGCATGATATCCTTGAACCCAATAGGATCTATCCAAAATCAATTAGACTGAATGAGTCCAATTGAAACATCCAAAGCCAAAATCATTGATTGTAAGATCCCATAGGTTCAATTCTATATGATAATGGGAATATCGTGATCTCTATCATCGACATCATCGAAACTCTTTTCGATAGATTAGAACTCTTTTTAATTCATCTAATTAGAATTATTGATCATCAAGATAATTCTAATTGATTCCATAATATATCAATGATACTTAGCAGTATATAATGGCAATCCATTAGAACTGAATAAGAATCTCTCGGTATAGTTATTGTGTGATTTGGTTCTTCTATTAGGAGTTCCAACGGGACCAAGATTAAGGTAAATACATTAAACCTTATGCCTATCGTATAATAGAATCAATCGATTCGAGTTCGATGTGGAATTCTAATAGAATTTTTCTCTATTATTTCATACTACCATGGCCATGGGTTTTAGGACTCAATCTCATAATCTTCATAAGACCACTCTTCTATTGAGATTGATTTATACCATCTTGGTGCAATCCAATTCTTATAATGAATATGCTATAGCCAATATATACTTCAGAGTTTCATATGACTAAAAAACCATGTTATGGTGTAATCAAATTATAATACCCTCAAGATGAACTGCCGATGCACCTCAGATTAGATAATCAAATATACAATTATAGTAACGAGTATGTCACAGATGAGAAGGTAGATTTTCTTATGACTGCTCAAAATTGGTCATGCTCAATATCTTTGTCTTTAACAAGCACATATACTTTCACTCCTGTGTCTCTACACCCTAAATTTAAGACTCATTTATCTTAAAAAATCGATCATACATCAATCTTCTAGATTGATCACCATCCTCATGATGATCATATGATTGAAAGCAATTTATGAGTTAATTATGATAACACATATCTCAAATTCTCAACTCTTAAGAATATGTATTATCATACCTATTAACTTAATGAATGATTTACAGACATAATTTAACACATATGTGAATGATAAAATAATCTAGATTTTATTTATAAGTCAAAAATTATAAATTATATCCACAGAAAGTATTACTTATGTCAGCCAATCTAGCTTTCAGAGCATACATCTAACAAACTTTCACTTGATCTAAAATCAATTGGCTATAAATCTAAGTCCCATCTTCTCAAGATGGGTTTCAGTCTTTGTTGGCTCAAATACTTCATCAGTGGATTAGCCACATTATCCATGGTATCAAATCTCTTTACCTCGACATATCCCTTCTTGAGGTAATCGTGGATGAGGTGGAATCGTCGCTCAATGTGCTTGGATTTCTGATGAAATCTCGGCTCCTTAGCAAGGACTATAGTGTCGTTGTTATTATAGTAAAGAGGGATGGCATCAAATGGCATCACTCCTAGCTTCGCAACAGACTTCTTAAACTAGAATGCCTTCTTCGCAGCTTCTGATGCAGCAATATACTCTACTTTCATGGTGGAATCAGCAATCGTACTTAGAACTCTTTCGACTTACAATGCCATCATTGCACAAAAATAAGCTTTCAGATGTCGACTTTCAATCATCAATATCAGATATGAAGTTTGAATTAGTATATCCCTGTACTTAGAGTTCTCTATTATCAAAGACCAAAAATATATTCTTAGTTCTTCTTAAGTATTTAAGGATACATTTTATAGAAGTTCAATGCTTTTCACTTGGATTCAACTGATATCTGCTTGTGACACTTATAGCATGGACGATATCAGATCATGTACAAAGCAAGACATACATGAGACTCTCTATATATGGTTGAAGCATAAGAAATCTTGCTCATGCATTCAATCTCTTCCAGTATATTGGGGTATATTTTCTTGGAGAGATGAATGCTATGTTTGAAAGATATAAGACCTTTCTTTGAGTTCTCCATGCTGAACCTTTTTAGCACCTCAATGTACATCTTCTATGATAAACCTAGCATCCTCCTTGATCTATCTCTATAGATCTTGATCTCCCAAATAAAGGATGCCTTACCTAGGTCTTTCATAAAAAACTCCTTAAACAACCAAACTTTGATCGAGGTCAGTATGAAAATATCATTCCTAATTAGGAGGATGTCATCCATATATAATACAAGAAAGACAACAGTGCTTTCACTGATCTTTTTAAAGATACACGGCTTCTTATTCTTAATAAAATCAAATGATTTAATTACATCATTAAAATAAGTATTTTAGCTTCGAGATGCTTGCTTAAGTCCATAAATGGACCTTTGCAAATTGCAAACTTTATAATCACTATTACTTTATACACGGCTTCGAGATGCTTGTTCCATATAGACATCTTTCTTACGATATTCATTCAAGAATGCTATTTTCACATTTATTTATCATATTTTATAATCAAAATATAGTGCAATGACAAGCAGTATGTGAATGAATTTAAGCATGGCCATTGGCAAAAAAATATCCTGATAGTCAATGCTTTCGTGCTAACTATACCCTTTTGTCATAAGCCTAGCTTTGAATGTCTCTACATTTTTATCTGCACCAATCTTTCTCATGAAGATTCATTTATACCTAATAGGTATAATATCTTTAGATGGATCTACCAAGGTTCAGATTTGGTTCGAGCGTATTGAGTTAATTTCTTACTTCATTACTTCTAATCATTTTTCGGAATCGATATTTGATATCATCTCATTATAGATTTTGAGGTCATCTCCATATCTCCCATTTTACATGAGGAATATTTTCTCTACATCCTCTGAAATAATACTTAAGTATCTCTCAAGAGGATGAAAAATCCTACTAGACTTATGGGATGGAGGAAGTGTGTGGATTGGCTCAGATTGAACTGGTTCCTCAAGTTCTAAGGCTCATTGCTCTTCAGAGACTTTCTCCTTGAGTCTGATCTATTTTTCATACCACCATCTTGAATAAATTATTTTTTAAGAAAGACTGCATGTTGACTCACAATCACATTATGGTCTTTTAGAAGATACAAAAAATATTCTAATGACTCTTTAGGATATCTAATAAAACGAACTCTAAGAGATCTAGATTCTAACTTGTCTGCCTGTTGTCTTTTGATATGGGCTAGACAATCTCAAATCTTGAGATGACTCGGATTTGATTTTTTAGCATGTCACATCTCATATGGTGTGGTAGGAATGATTTCAGAAGGAATCTTATTCAGTACATATATTGCAATAAAAGACTATATCCCCAAAGATAGATGAGAAGGTCTGTGAAGCTCATCATGAAATGTACCATATCAATAAGGTTCATTTTTTTCATTCTAAAATCCCATTGAGTTGAGGCATTCCAGACAGAGTCCACTATGAGACTATGCCATATTTCTTGAGATAGTCTAAAAATTTCTTGCTAAGGTATTCACCTTCTCAATCTGATTAAAGAATTTTAAGAAAATTTTCAATCTATTTTTTTACTTCATGTCTGAATTCTTTGAACTTTTCAAAAGCCTCAGACTTATGACGCATAAGGTAAACATACTCATACTAAGAAAAATCATCGCTAAAGATAATGAAGTAGAGAAAATCTTTTATGGCCGGCACATTAAATGGACTGCACATCTAAATGTACCAGAGCAAGTAACTTTGTGATTTTTTCCCCATGTCCCATAAAGAGCAACTTGGTCATTTTACCTTGAAGGCATGATTCATAGATTAGATATGACTTAAAAGTCAACAAACTCAACAATCTGATTTTCTTCAATCTATTAGTCTTGTCTTCTCCAATATGACCTAGCCTTAGGTGCCACAAGTACTTTTCATTTACTCTATCTTTAGGTCGTTTAGATCTTATGGTATTCATATTTTTCTCGACATAATTAATAGAAATATCTACATATAACTAAAAGAGACCATTAATAAGAAAACTACTACCAACTTTATTTTTCAAAATAAATGTTAAGTGGTTCTTATAAAAACTAATTACATAGTCTTCCTACGTTAAGCAGAAGATAGAAATTAGATTTCTGCTTATAGTAGGTATAAAATAATAGTCCCTAAGTAATAAAATGCTTCCAAATGATAGTTAGAGGGTACGTTTCCACAGCCATAATAGCAATCTTTGCTCTATTTTTGATACATAGGATCATTTCACCATCCCTCAGCCTCTTGCTATCCTTAAGACCGTATAAAAAAATATACAAATGAGTACTAGATCCAAAGTCAAGCATCCAACTAGATGCAGAAGAAATCGTTAGGTTCATTTTTATGACGAGTATACCTTCAGAAGGTCCATCTTTCTTCTTGTTCTTTAGAGTTGCCAGGTAAGCTGGGCAATTCCGCTTTCAATGGCCATTAGGGTTGTAGTGGAAATACTTTTTCTTCTTGATGGACTTCTTCTTCAATTCTGCCTTCTTCTTCTTCTTTTCTCAATTTTTTATTTTTTTGCAAACTTTTTTTTCTTTTCAAAAGATTTTTTTTGGAAGAAGTTTGCTCAACAGCAAGTATTGAGCCCCTTAAACTCTTCAAGATTCTCTCAGTAGTGACCAGTATATTCATAAACTCGACCTAAGTGCATTAGATCTTATTCATATGAAAGTTTACTATAAACTATCCATATGAATCAGTCAAAAACTATAGAATGAGATCAATCTACAAGTCCTTATCCTTATATATGTCGAGCTTCTCAAGCTTTTTCAAATCCTTGATCATTATCAAATAATGATTATAGATCGACTGCCCATCATGCATCTGCACTTTAAAGAGTCGCTTGCATACTTCGTAGCGAGCTACATGGCTCTACTCACCATACAACACTTACAGGTGAGCTAGCATCTGCCTGGTAATCCTTATATCCCCATGTTGGCATCGCAATTCATTAAACATTGATGCCAACATATAGCACCTAACCTTGTTATCATCGTCAAACCACTTATCATGAGACGCTCCCTAATCAGTAGTCGGACAGGCTGGAAAAGAGGGAAGGTTCTGATGAAGGACATAGGTCAATTTTTCAGAACTTAAAATCTTTTTCAAGTTTTGGAGCTAATCCTTAAAATTTGATTCGATCAACCTATTGGTCTCTAAAATTCTAGCTAGGAGGTTAGAAGCAGACAGGATTTCTGTAGAAAGTTAGAATTTTTAGTTAGATTTTATATTTAACTTAACTAATTTATTTTAAAAATTTTATTTTAAAAATAAATTAGGGCTTCTACTATTTTTCTGGATCCCTATACTCTCCTAAAAGAGATGCAAAAATCTCCATGCTTAAAGATTTCTAATGGATGCTGCGGTCCCATCGATTAGCCCACTACCTTACATGATAGTTATTGATGATGAGTCAATTGATGAGTGGATAATTTTTGTTCAATATTTTTCTAAACATATTACAACCAACTTTGATCTCTAATTTATGAAGCTCATTATATTTGGAATATTACTGCACTTCTTGGTTAAGTCAGATCCACCATTTGTATGAAATGGAGTCATGATTAAAATCCTCACCATATCTAAAATATTGAGCCAAATTTCTTCTCCATCCCATAGATGCCTAATAGTATAGTTGCATCTTTCTGATGCAATTAAACCACTACTACCAGTCGAAAACAATCAACCTTAGGAAGGGCCCGTAAAACTACAATGGTGGAAGACCGCATGACTTAATATTTTATAGAAAGATTTTATTTAGGTCTCATCCTTAATTAGTCATAACTACTATGACTAATCTAGTGGTATGGACTAGCTTGAATTCTTGGCAATCCAATACAAAACTGAATTGACCCAATTAGCCAGATAAGTAAGATCGGTGGGAGGGATATGCCATTAACTCATCGTAGGCTCTATCTAGGCGAGTAGCTCCCAATTAATGAGCATCGATCATATCTGTCGGACTTATCTTAGACACTAATTTGTTAATTTAGAATTGATCGGGTTAGCCTACAATTTAGGCTCAAACCATTGAGCTAAATCAGGTTTTTAAATGATCGATAATATATGGTTGTTAATCTATCTTGACCAAACTTACAAGTATTTAGGCTGGTCATAGAGTACTCTTGATCTCATCCTAACCAACACTTGATTTAGTTTGATCAACCACTCATGCTAGACCTAATCAAGCTACCCACATCCTAAACTCATGTATTATGAAAATGTTTTAGATCTTTTAATTTATAATTTTTAAATATATTTATTTTCATAACTTAATTCTCAATTAAATGTAACAAGGGTTCATGTTTAGATATCAAAACTATTTTAAATCTAAACATAATTCAAAGCAGAAAAAAGATCCGAGAATTTTTGGATCTAGGATTTAGCAGAAAGTAAGTTCATCTTTTTACAGTTCTTCTTCATGAGGATCATCACAAGCAGCTCTCCTACAAACTATAAGAGCATCCCATCGAATGGAAAGAGAGAATCTTTATTGTCCTTCTTTCTCTTATGATCGGACGGCCATGATGATATCCCCAATTCGAGTACTATGCTTCTAAGATTTAAAACTAGATCTATAACATGCATATATCTCATATATATAAATAGATCTAATCTAAACATTCTTTGAACATATACATCTCATGTATCTAAAAAAAATACATCTTACGCATTTTTAATCTTATGCTATTTTGATCTCATTAAAATTATAATCTAGATCTATGAACCATTAACCTAGCTTTGATACTAGTTGAAGGAACAGTTCTGCTAGCCAAATTGGATTGGATTAGATGCAACAAAATTTTAAAATTTTTAGATCCGATCTAGCTTAGGGTTCATAGATCTAATTATAAAATCAGCAAATAAAACATGCTTATAAGTGGTACTGATTACATCACCTTGTGTGAGTAAACGATCTCCGCAATCTGATGATCAAATATCGATCTAGGTTCATCTTCAAGCCGTGCAAGTGTCCGACCTCTATAGGTATCCGCTTGAGCTCAGATTTGGACATCTTCTCTAGCTTTGATCTATCTTTAGCAAGTCAGATTTGGATCTCCTAAATCTATCTTCGATCTGATCATTGGCAGCAACTCAATCAGCACATAATTAATTCTCCTTCTTCTCTTGCATAGGCAACATCCAACTCTTCGAATGCTTCGAGAGTAGCCCAACTCCTTTGGGCATGGGAGAGAGAAAGAGAGAGGAAGTGGAGAGGTGAGGGAGAAGGCATGGAAGAAAAGAGGTAGGGCTTCACAGTTTCTAAAACTATGTTACTAAAAGGTTTAGCAGGTTGCTATTTATAGAAATAGAAAACCAAGAGTCCTTGGGCTTTAAGTCTTTTACTGGATCAAATACCAAAAGGAGAAGGACTTCTCAAGAGATTTGGCACCCCATTTTATTTCACATAATATTTGTCGAACAAAATTAATTCTAGGCATGCACCACCCTTATCCAGGATAAGGGTAGTTGGCGCCACAAAAATTCCTCTCCTAGTTTGAATTAGATCAAACCACTTTGACCCATTCAAACATTGCCCTTCCTTATTTGAAATTTGAATCAAAACAAACTTCAACAACCTTCCTTATCCACAAGGGGCACATGCCAGAAATAACCAAGAGGGCATGTGCTCTCTTAATCTTTCTCTCAGAAGCAAATGGTGCACGCCCCTAAGAGAAAAAATAGGGGGCATGTGCCCCCTCCCATCCATGCACAAAAAGGAGGAAACAGAAGGGGGGCGGCCTACACTTGGCACCCCCTTAACCTTATTGAATCTAGTTAATTCAAAAGATCCAGGGCACACTAACTTTGGTGTCCCTGTGAGCCAAATCCAATCTGGCTGAATCCTATCGAATAGAGAATGTAAGGTAGGAGAAATTGGGTTCAATCATGTGCTAGCATGATATTCTTGAATCCAATAGGATCTAATCCAAAACCAATTAGATTGAATGAGTCTAATTGAAATATCCAAAGCCAAAACTCTTGATTGTGTAATCCCATAGGTTCAATTCTATATGGTAATAGGACATGTCGTGATCTTTATCATCGATATCATCCAAATTTTTTTCGATAGATCAGAATTTTTTTCAATTCATCCAATTAGAATTATCGATCATCAAGATAATTTTAGTTGGTTCCACAATCCACCAGTGACACCTAGCAATATATAGTGAAAATCCATTAGAACTGAATAAGAATCTTTCGATGTAGTTATCGTATGATTTGATTCTTCTATCAGAAGTCCCAATAGAACCAAGGTTAAGGTAAACTTTTCAAACTTTATGCCCATTATATGATAGAATCAATCGATTTGAGTCCGATATGAAATCTAAATAGAAGCTCTTTTCTATTATTTTATACTACCATGGCCATGGATTTTAGGACTCAACCTCATGATCTTCATAGGACCACTCCTCTATCGAGGTTGATAGATCCCATCTTAATGCAATCTAATTTCTATAATGAATATGCTATAGCCAACATACACCTTAGGATTCTATATGACTAAGAAATCGAGTTATGGTATAATCAAACTATAACACCCTCAAAGTGAACTGCTGATGCACCTCAGGTTAGAGAATCAGATACATAATTGTAGCAACAAGCATGTCACTGACTAGAAGGTAGATTTTTTTATAACTACTCAAAGTTGGTCACAATAAGTACTCTTGTTCTTAACAAGAACCTATACTTTCACTCCAATATCTCTACATCATAAATTTAAGACTCATCTATCCAAAGAAAATGATTGTACATCAATATTTTAGATCAATAATCATCCTCATGATGATCCTACAATCGAAAGCAGTTTATGACTTAATTATGATAACATGTCTCAAATTTTTAACTCTTAAGAATATGTGTTATCATATCCATTAACCTAATGGATGATTCATAGACACAATTTAATATAGATGTAAATAATAAAATAATCTAAATTTTATTTATAAATTATAAATTATAAATTATGCCTGTAAAAAGTATTACATGGATCGGTCAATTTAGCTTTTAGGGCATACATCAACACTTCCTACTTAAAAAAAGAAGTCATCAATAAAAATATGTTGGTTCTCAGCCAACATATATAGGTAAGGAAAGACAAGTGAAAGGGATGAGTCTTTGATCCAAACGTCATGCCAAAAGGAGATTTGATCCCCTTTTCCAAACTTAGGTTGAAATAGTTGCTTAAACAAGCCATAGAGGTTGAGGATTCCTTTCCAGAAGGGTGAAATAATTCTTTTCTTATAGTAGGGAGAGAGCTGAAGGTGGTTTCTTAAAGTAATAGATAGCTCTAACTAGTTTGCACAAGGGTTTGTGTTGATTGTCAAAAAAACTTCCACCACTACTTCAAAAAAAGAGCAGAGTTAAAAGTAAAAAGGTCTAACAACCCCAGGCCCCCAAGCTTCTAAGGTCTACATACCTGACCCCATTTCACCAAGTACTTCACTCAATTATTAGATTATTGACCATTCGAGGTAAACTCTTGGCATAATTTATTGATTTGACGTATCATGGTAGCTGCGAGATGAAATAAAGATATCCAATAGATTGGGATAGCTCTCGGCACTAAATTTACCAACTATAACCAACCTGTTAGCACTACAAGAATAGTAAGTATTAGTGACGGCTATTAACGATAGCAAATTTGCCATCTCTAATAATACCTTTTATCGACAAAAAATAGTGATCAAGAAATCTATCGTTATAAAAAATAAAAAATTATTAGTGACGACATGTCTGGCTTTTAGCAACAAGATGTGTTGCTAAAAATAAAATAATTTTATTTTTTAATTTGATTCTAATATTATTAGTAATAAAAAATTATTATTAGAGATAGCATGAAGCCATCGCTAATACTAAAGTAATTTTATTTTTTAATTTGATTCTAATATTATTAGTGACAAAAAATTATTATTAGAGACATATGTTGCTATTGCTAATTCTAAAGTAATTTTATTTTTTTAATTTAGTTTAATATTATTAGAGATAAAAAATTATTATTAGAGACAGCATGAAGTTATTGCTAGTATTAAAGTAATTTATTTTTTAAAATTTGATTCTAATATTATTAGCGATGAAAAATTATTATTAGAAACAGTATGAAGCCATCGCTAATAATAAAGTAATTCTATTTTTTATAATTTGATTCTAGGATTATTAGCGACGGCATGAATCCATCACTAATATTAAAGTAATATTATTTTTTAATTTAATTTTTAATTTAATTTTTTAAAAATATTTTTAAATTAATATTTATATGATTTAGTTAAATTAAATTTAATATTTAAATAAAATTAATAATATTTAATTAAATTTACTTAAATTTATTTTAAAATAATTAAATTAATTTTAAGGCAGTTATGCATTAGCTAACATCAAAAAAATTATTTGAGTGGCTCCGATTCCTGATTTCATCAAGGGAGTAGTACTTACCAGAGGGGTAGTACTCACCAAAGGAGAGACAACAAAGGATAGGAAGGAGAAAGCAACTACGATAACTATAGTAGAAGAGAGAGAAAGAGAGGAGAATAAAATAAACTATTCTTGATAGCTGAATTTATAAGGAAGAAAAAAATCAAGACCTACCTATAGCAAAGAAGCTAGACCACATAAATACATCTAAAATATATATTCGACTTTAAAACTATATACTCAATTAGATTTTATGAATATAACTTCATTAACGTTGTTCTTGATCAGCGATAGATGGCACACCACAGTAGACCTATTCCTAGACCTGCTAACTGATGTTGGTCCTCCATCAGAGAAATCATTAAACTCTATAAAATACCAAGCATGAAAAAAAGCCAAATGTGTATAATATGCTAGGAGAACTATCCAATAAAAGATGCCATGTAAGAAAATAGATGACCATGAGAGCAGACACAAATATTAAGTATAAAAAAAATTATTAGTGATAGTAAGATACTAATTAGAGACATCAAAATGCAGTTGCTGATAAATAAAAAAATAATTTTAATTTTTAATATATTTTTATGATTATTAGCAATGAAAAAATTTATTAGTGATGAAAAAATTTATTAGCAATGGTAAATTACTATGTCTAATAAAAATAATTTATTTTTTTAATATATTTTTTAATTATTAGCAATTGAAAAAAATTATTAGTGATGGTATTTTACCATCGCTAATAAGTAATTTTTTTAATATATTTATAATTATTAGTAATGAAAGAAAATTATTAGCAATGATATCATACCATCACTAATAAATTTATTTTAAAATATAATTATTAGCAATAAAAATAAATTATTAGTGATAGTTTTTTGCTATTGTTAATAATTTTATTTTAAAATATGATTATTAGCAACGAGAGAAAATTATTAGCAACGGTAATTTGCTATGGCTAATAATCTTTTCATCCTTGTTTTCCCCCCATTGTGTGCTCTCATTTTCCCCTACCCTAATGCATCCTCGTGCCCCCCACCTCGCATTTTTATCCCCCATCATGTGCCCTTTGGTCCCCTCGCCACCCACCTCTCTCCCCCGCCTTCAGTCTCTATTTTCCCCTGCCATGCTACCAAATCTAGCACCCCTGAGCACCCGACCACCTCCCACCACCCAGAGCTCCCGGTCGCGAGCCCTCGACCGCCTCTCCCTAGTTACTCCAGACCCACCTCCCCTCAACCACCTCTCCGAGATCCCAGCCACCTCCCTCGACTACACCCAACCCACCTTTCCGACCACCTTCCGCCTCTCCGACCCAGCCACGAGCTTTAACCTCCTCCCACCTCTTCGAGCCCAACTCCCCCTACTGCCCTCAGCCCGTCTCTCCCCAGTCACCTCCCAAGCCCAGCTGCACCCGCTCGCTTGCCTAGGCTTGCCTCCCCCCAGTCGTCTCCTTGAGCCCTCGACCGCCTCCTGCCTTTTCGAGCCTCCGGCCACCTCCCCTCGACTGCCCCTGGTCTGCCTCTCCATGGCTGCCTCCTCGAACATGAGCCCACAGCCGCCTCCCACCTCCCCTTGGCTTGACCTCGCGACCCCGACCTGTGTCGCCTTCCTATGGCCCCATCTTCATGCCCTCATTTCCATGGCCGCATCCCTAAGCGACCACCCCCGCCCCACCAGCCCGACCCTATAGCCCTTGCTCGTTGCACCCAGCTCATGGCCCCGATCCTATGGCCCTTATTCAACCGTCCCGACCCCATGGCCCCATCCATGTGTAAATTAGCTATGCGGCCATGTCCCCAAGCCTCAGTCCCTGCTCGCCAGCTCACGCCTCCTCGCACCTCAATCCTTGCGCACCAGTCCGCACCTCAGTTCTACATAACAGCCCACCTTCTATTTTGAGTATTAACGATAACATTAGCCATGGCTAATACTATCACTAAAAATTAATTTTTTTATTTAAATTATATTTATTAAGTATGATTAGATATTAAAAAATTAATTAATTAAATATTAATTTAATTAATTAGTAAGATATTTAATTATTTAATTAATTAATTAAAAGTATGGGATTTGGATCTTGGCATGTAGAGCACTCAAACTGAGGGAAGGTTCGAACAGTATTGTAAACATGGGATTGAGTCATACCTTGTGTGCTTGGTTCTCAGGTCCCAGTTAGTATCCAAGATATCCAGGCCCTATGCTTCCTGCACGCTCAGGCAAAAAGAAGATGCCGATCAGCATTGTAAATATGGAGTTGGGGCATGTCCTGCATGCTTGAGCCTTAGGTTCCAACTGGTGTCTAAGGCATCCAACCCTTGGACGCCCTATGTGCTCAGACCGATGATGTTAATTTTTTAAAAAATTTGCATTATATGAAACCATAGACTCATTTTTTGATTCATGTACATATTCTAATTTAGTTAAATTAATTTTTAATTAATTAGTTTTAATTTTTGGATCATACTTCAAGATGTGATTTGCCTAGATGCTATTCCAGTGTATTTGTACAACCTAATTATCTAACACACTCCAAGTCCGCATGCATGGAATGCATGTCTTGACCATCCCCGTTTGCAATGATGTCTCTTATTTCTGTGATTATGCTTTTGAAAATATTACACTCTTAGTTCAAAGACGAGTTTATTATCCTTATAAAAGATGTATCAATAGAGAAATGCTTGATTAGGATACAATAGTTGTCAATTTATATATGAGTGAATTTCTACCAAACTACAAGCATTGGTACCAGTATAAGAAGACTTGAGAGATAATTACAAGGGTTTCGAAGGCTCTACTTATCCAAAATCTTGCTGATGTGCAAGAGCTTAATGGTGACAAGCTTGAGCAGATAATTAGCACATTTGGTATATTTGGTCTGATTATTGATGGATGTCTATATAATAATCTTTCAGATAGCAACCATTATAGCCATAATGGACTATAGGATTGCTATGGTTACAGCCATGCTTACCCTCTATAGGGTTGCTATCCCCTAGAGGGTAAGTAAGGCTATAACCATAGCAAAACTATAGTCCATCATGGTATAGCAGTTGCTATCTGAAAGATTATTACATTGACTTCCATCAATAACTAGATCAAACCCACCAAATATGTTAATCATCTGCTCAAGCATGTCACCATTAAGCTCTTGCATATTAACAAATGTGTTGGACAAGTAGAGCCCCAGAAGCCCTTACAATTGTCTCCTATGTCTTTTCATACAAGTACCAATGCTTGTAGTTTGGCATAAATCTACTTCTACATAAATGGGCAACTATTATATCCATATTAAGCATTTCTCTATTGACACATCTCCTATAAGGACAACAAGTCCATTCTTGAACTAAGAGTGCAGCATTCCCAAAAGCATAATCATAGAAGTAAAGGACATCATTATAAATAGGGATGGTCGGGATGCGCATCCCGTGCACGCGAACTTGGAGCATACCAGACGACTAGGCTGCACAAGCACAAGAAATAAGTACTATTTTTAAGTTATTATTTTATTTTTAAAAAAATTTCTACTCCTAGTTTGCAACTCGAGGAGATGGCTTGGGGCTCGGAGAGGCTATGATGACTGCCTGTGCAAGATGTGCCTAAATAGAGGTGATGCATTTCTATTTTTATTGTTATATGGTCAAACTTGGATGGTCTGTTACATCATAGATTACTGTTTGCAGCCACCTTATGGTTAAAGGTGCGGAGAAACTTGCAATGCACACTATAAGAAAATAGAATATTAGTGATGGATATTAGCGATAGTATTTTTGCTATTGCTAATAATGAGTATTAATAATAGAATTAGCAACAGCAATTCTACCATCGCTAATATTACTTTTTACCAAATGCTTTAACGACTGAAGCTTAGCCATCTCTAATACTTATTAGAGATGGAAGTTGCGACAATATTGCCATCACTATAGATATTAGCGACAATATTAGAGATGATAATTAGCCATCACTAATACTTAGTAATTTAATTTTTTTAATTAAATTTAATTATTATTAGCGACAACGTATTATTATTAGTGATGACCTTTTATCATTTCTAATAAAAAATAATTTTTTAAAAAAATTGGTTGTAGGATTATTAGTGACGAAAAAAGTCATTACTAATATTGATAATTAAAAAATATTTTTTAAATATATTTTTTAAATTTTTTAGAGAAAGCAAATTGAGTTGTCACTAATAGCCATCGATAATTAGTTAATTTAATTATAATTATAACGAAATTTTTTTAAAAAAAATTAAATTTATTAGCAATAATTTTTTCATCGCTAATAGTCAGCAATGTAATGCTAATACGGTATTGGCGATGGTAGAAATATCATCGCTAATTTTAACTTTTTTTATTTTTTCTAAATATAGTATAATTTTAAAATTTTAAATTCATCTTCACTATTCATTATCTAAATAATTATTATTACAGTATCATCATAAAAAAATATCTCGATTCGATAGTCCTAATTAAGTCGATTAATAAAATTCAGTTTTGATGGCTACGAACAACCACATGATGATCTAATAGATAAAAATCATTGATAGATTTGAAAACTTGCAACGATATTTTCAGTGATATTTATAGCATACTATCAAAATTTTACTTCAATCAAACATCATTATCATGATTAATTTAATATAAAATGATTTGGTCTGTTAAATAAAAAATAAGTGATCAAAAGGCCAAACAATATTCGATTATAAGATAATTTTTTAGATAAATGATCTTTGCTACTACTTTGATCATTTATACAATGGTAATTATAAAAATTCAAACCATACATATATGAACGATCCAAAGCTATATGTCTCTTGATACTCATTTTTAAAGTTCTTAAATAACTATACTTGTACTTTTATAAGATTTACTTAATATGGATGGTTCATATATGCACGGTTTGAATTTTAGAATCACCACTATAAAAAATGATTAAAACTGTAGCAAAGATCATTTATCTAAAAAATCATCTTAATTGGATGCCATTTGGTCTTTTGATTACTCAATTTTTATTTAACGATCTAAATCATCATATGCTAAATTAATCATAATAATAATTTTTGATTAAAATAAAATTTTGATAGCATGCTATAAATATCTCCGAGATCATTGTTATAATTTTGGATCCATCAGTAATCTCTAGCTATCAGATCATCATGTGGTTGTTCATGGCTATCAAAATTAAATTTTATTGATCGATGTAGCTAGGGCTATTGGATCGAGGTAGTTTTTTGTGATGATACTCTAATGATAATTATTTAGATAATGAATGATGAAGATAAAATTTAAATTTTAAAATTATATCATATTTAAAAAAAATAAAAAATTAGTGATGACATTATCGCCGTAGTTAATAGTCATATTACCAATGGAATAAAATTATTAGCAATAATTTTTTTCATTACTAATAAATTATTTTATTTTTAATATATATTTATAATTATTAGTGATAAAAATAAATAATTAGCGATGGTATGATGCCGTTGCTAGTAATTTTATGAAAGTATAATTATTAGCATTGAAATAAAATTATTATCAATGGTATTTTGCCATCGCTAATAAGTTTATAATTATTAGTGATAGAAAAATTATTAGTAATGATAATTTATAGTCACTAATAATCTTTCTATCCTCATTTTTTCCAACCCAACTGTGTGCCCTCGTTTTCCTTCCCCCACTGCACCCTAGTTTTCCTACCCACCCCACCGCCCTCTCCCGCTCTCCAGTCCCCCAGCCACCCCGCCTCTCCCTTGCCTCCACTCCCCATTTTCTTCCATCGCACTATCTGATCTAGCATCCTCGAGTACCTGGCTGGTTCCCCTTGGCTGCACCCGGCCCATCTCTTCGAGCCCACGATCACCTCCTACCTCCCAAAGCCCCCGGTCATGAGCTCCCAGCCTCCTCTTGCCTCCCCAAAACCCCAACATGCCTCCCCCCGCCCTCCTCTTTGTGGCAACCTCTCCATCACTGCCCCTAGCCTTCCTCCCCCCATCCCACCTCTCGACGGCTGCCTCCTCGAGCCTCCAGCTACCTACCCCAGTTGCACCTGGCCTGCCTCCTCCTGGTAGCTCTTGGCTATGAGCCCCCAACCACATTCCACCTCCATGGCCGCCTCCCACCTCCACCCAATTTGCCTCCTCCTGGCTCGCCTCCCCTTGGTCGCCTCCCTAAGCTCCCGGCTACCAGCCCTCGGTCACCTCCCACCTCCCCCCAGCCAGCCTCTCCATGGTCATCTACCCGAGCCCTGGCCTCCTCCCCCTGGCTGCACCTGGCCTATCCTCCCCCAACCACCTTTCCAAGCTCCTAGCCGTAAGCTTCCAGCCACCTCCCATCTCCCCTAGCCTGCTCACCCTAGCCCACCTCTCCATGGTCACCCCCGAGCCCCCGACCATCTCCCCCGACTGCACCTAGCCTGCATACCCTCGATCGCCTCTCGAGCTCGACCACCTCCTACCTCTCCACCCACCTTCGGTTGCCCCTGGGCTGCCTCCCCAAGCTCTCGACCCACCTCCCCTGACCCGCCTCTCCACGGCTACCTCCTCGAGCCCCCGACCTCCTCCCCCGACTGCACCCGGCCCACCTCCCCCGACTGCCTCTTCGAGCTCTCGACTACCTCCCACCTCCTTCTGACCCATCTCTCCATTGCCGCCTTTCCAAGCCCTCGACTGCCTCACCCCGGCTACACCCAACCCATCTCCCCCGGGCCACCTCCCAAAGCTCTCGATCACGAGACCCCAACCACCTCCGATCTCCCCAGCCATCTCTTACCTCCTAGCCCAACTCAACACCCTTGTTTCCACAATCGTGTCCTTGAGCTGCCGCCCCAACCCCCGCTGGCCCGACCCCACGGCCCCGACCCTATGGTGCCTACCCCGTCGGCCCAATCCCAAGCTCTCGTCCGCATGCATATTAGCTCCACGACTGCGTTCCCGAGCCTCAATCCCTGCTTGCCAGTCCACACCTCCTCGCACCTCAATCCTGGCATGCTAGCCCGTGTCTCAGTCCTATGCGGTAGCCTGCCTTCTATTGTAAGTATTAGCGATGGCTAATATCATTACTAAAAGTTAATTTTTTATTTAAATTATGTTAATTAAGTATAATTTAATATTAAAAATAATTAATTAAATATTAATTTAATTAGAAGTATGAGACTTGACTCTTGACATGTAAAGTGCTCGAATCGAGGAAAGGTCTAGGCAGCATTGCAAACACGGGACTGAGGCATGCCCTATGCACTTGGGTCTCGGATCCTAACTGACATCCAAGACATCTAGCCCTTGCGTGCCTTGCACGCTTAGGCCAAGGGAAGGTGCTGGTTAGCATTATGAATATAGAGCTGGGGCGTGCCCTATGCGCTCGAGCCTTGGATCCCAGCTGGCGTCCAAGGCATCCAGCCCTCCCATGTCCTACATGTTTAGGCCAATGGTGTTAATTTTTTAAAGAATTTATATTACATGAAATCATTGATCCATCTTTTGATTAATGTATATATTCTAATTTAATAAATTAATTTTAAATTAATAATATTTAATTAATTTAAATTAATAATATTTAATTTAATTAATTTTAAATTTTTAGATCGAACTTTAGGATGGGATTTGTCTTGATGCCATTTCAATGTGCTCATGCGGCCTAGTCGTCTAGCATGCTCCAAGTCTGCATGTATGTGATGCACGTCCTAATCATCCCCGTTTGCATTAATGTCCCTTATTTTTGTAATTATGTTTTTTGGAATGCTACACTCTTAGTTCAAGGATGGACTTATTGTCCTTGTAAGAGATGTATCATTAAAGAAATACTTAATAGGAATACAATAGTTGCCCATTTATATAAGGATAGATTTATGCCAAACTATAAGTATTAATACCTGTATGGGAAGATGTGGGAAAAATTGTAAGAACTTCGGAGGCTCTACTTGTTTAAGACCTTGCTGATGTGGTAGAGCTTAATGGTGACAAGCTTGAGAAGATGATTAGCATATTTGGTGTATTTGATCTGATTATTGGTAGATGTCCATATTATAATTTGTTAAATAGAAACTGTTATAGCCATGATGAACTATAGAGTTGCTATGATTATAGCCTTGCTTACCCTCTATAAGGTTGCTACCCCTAGAGGCTAAGCAAGGCTATAACTATAGCAACCCCTATAGTCCATCATGGCAATGATGGTTGCTACTTGAAAAATTATTATATGGACTTCCACCAATAATTAGATCAAACCCGCCAAATGTGCTAATCATCTGCTCAAGCCTGTCACCATTAAGCTCTTGCATATTAGTAAATGTATTGGACAAGTAGAGCCTCCAAAGCTCTTACAATTATCTCCCACATCTTTCCATATAGGTACCAATACTTATAATTTGGTATAAATCTACTCCTATATAAATGAGTAATTATTGTATTCCTATCGAGCATTTCTTTATTGATACATCTCTTGCAAGGACAATGAGCCCATCCTTAAACTAAGAGTACGGCATTTTCAAAAGCATAATCATAGAAATAAAGGACATCATTGCAAATGGAGGTGGATAGGACGTGCATCCTGCACATGTGGACCTAGAGCTTGCCAGATGACTAGGCTACGCGAGCACATTAATTTTATTTCTAGGTTATTATTTTATTTTTTTAAAAAAAATTTACTCCTAATTTGTAGCTCGAGGAGACGGCCAAGGGATCAGAGAGGCTATGATGACTGCCTATGCGAGATGCGCCTAAATGGAGATGATGCATTTCTATTCTTGTTGTTTTATGGTCAAGCTCAGATAGTATGTTACATCATAGACAACTGCTTGCAGCCATCTCAAAGTTAAAGGTGCAAAGGAACTTGCAATGTAGGGCAAGCTTGGAAGGTTTGTTACATCGTAGACAACTACTTGTAGCCACCTCATGGTTAAAGGTGCAGAGGAACTTGCAATGCCTTATTTTTCAATGGTAGATTTGAACCTTCTTCATATTTTCATATACTACGATTATCATATACTACTAGATGAGAATCAGACAACACCTAAATCAAAAAATCAGTAGACTAACACATTATTATGTACTGCTGGATGAGAATCATTTTTTGCTAATATATTGTAGATGCTAGCAAACAATCTTTGTTACACATGATTAAATTTTGATCATCTTGTTATATTTTGATAGATATTTTATTTGAACCAATTTTTAGGTTATCTGCTTGCTTTGATTTTTATTTTTATTTTTAAAGATTATACATCATATCTTCTAGAGGTCGAAATCGTTTCAACCAAGAATAGAGCTCTCGAGGAGAGAGTGGTCATACGGTCAGCTCGCATGGTTCTGCATCTTTCATACCAGATGATAAACTCTAATACTTTAGATATTCTCATTTATGTTATTTTATCCTTTGTTAATTAATATAATATTTTTTATATTATATATTTTGCACTCAGGTTTAGATGATAGGGGGTCACCAGTGATCCCAAATTCATACACAGTAGCGACCGGCTCCTAGACATAGAGTCGTGGTTGACGACTCACTTGGCTCACGACATCTTTGACTCGATCGGGGGGTAGATAGCTCATCTATGTTTAGATCTACTTATAAGTAGTATAAGTTCAATTAATATGTTTAGAATTTAGCCATTATAGAGATAACATTGATTTTTCAAAATTAATTTTGTAGCATATTTAGAGAGCTTGGAGTATCTTGTATGGTTACCGACATCATCTAACACGATATTGAGGCCAGTGAACAATCCAACTGGCCACAATAATTAACTAATAAATTGCTCTTGATCATAGGATCATCATGAGAATGGTGATCGATATGAAAGTTTGGTGTACGATCATTTTTTTAGGATAGATGAATCTTGAGTCTACGGTGTGAAGACATCGAAGCGAGAGTACAGGTACTTATTAAGAATAAGGTCACTGAGCATGACCACCTTTGAGCAGTCATAAGAGAATCTATTTTCTCATCGATGATTAACTCATTGCTGCAGTTGTGTGTCTAGTTTTTTAATCTGAGGTGCATCGGTAGTTCATCTTGAGAGTGTTATAGTTTGACTATATCATAACTCGATCTTCTAACCATCTAAAATTCTGAGATGTATATTGGCTATAGCATGTTCATTATAGAAATTAGATCGCACCAAAATTAGATCTATCAATCTTGGTAGATGAGGAATAGTCCTATGATAATCATGAGATTGAGTCCTAAGATCTATGATCATCGTAGTGTGAAATAATAGAAAGAAATTTCTATTAGGATTTCACATCAGACTCAAATTGAATAATTCATTTATATAATAGGTGTTGGATCTGATGAGTTCACCTTGACCTAGATCCTATCGAAGCTCATGATAGAAGAACCCAATCACACAGTTGGCTGCATCAAGAGATTTGTATTTGGTTCTGATGGATTGCCACCACATACTGCTAGGTGTCACTAGTGGATTTTAGGATCGATTAAAATTATCTTGATAATCGATGATTCTAATTGGATGAATCATAAGAGTTCTAGTCCATCGAAAGATATTTTGATGATATCGATAATAGAGATTGCAACATATCTCATTATTATATAGAATTGAATCTAACTAGATCACACAAATAATAGTTTGGCCATCTAATTCACCATGCCCGGGCTCTGCCTCTCCTTCTATCCTCCATGCCTCCTCTTCCTCCTTCTCTTCCTCTTCTCCATGCCCAATGGTTGGGCAGATCAACACTTGGAGAGTTGAAGTATTGCTGCTGTGAAGACTGCATCAGCAGTTCTCGATCATAAGATCATTAAGTTGCTACTGAAGATTGGATCAAAGGCGCGCCCTTGAAGTTTCAGATCTAATTTTCTGAGATTAGATCCAAAAGAAGAAGATCTTCAGATATGACTTAAGTGGATGCTGGTAGAGGTCGGGCACATGCGCAACTCAAGTTGGAACCTCCATTGACTTGTAGATCATCACTATAGGTGAATAGTTCACCTAAATTAGATGATATTTGATATCATATTTTTATATTTTATTTTAGATCAATATAATCAAATCTGAGAACTCTCAAATCTGATCGGATTAGAGAATTTTTTTTTAAAATTTTGCTGCACAACCTGATCCGATCAGGCCGATCATGCAATAGTTTCTTCAACTGGGATCAAAGCTGCATTTTTAGTTTCAGATCTAGATTAGATTGGATCTGATTTTAATTTTGATGCGATCATGTTATTTTCTATTTTTATATGAGATATAATCAGATCTGATATATATGATGTATTTTTAAATTTTGATACATAAGATGTATGCAAAGCATGTGTAGAATAGATCTATTATCGTATATGTGACATATGTACTAGATCTAGTTTTGTAGCATAGTTTAATTTTTTGATTGGGGCATTTTCCTTGACCATCTATTCATAAGAGTAAGAAAGATTTAAAGGCCCTTACTTTTCATTCGATAGAGTGCTCTCATGGCATGTAGGGGTGCTGCATGTCTGTCCTTAATCAATAAAGGCCAAAACTTATTTTTCTATAAAATCTTAGATCCAAAAACCGTAGAATCTAAATGTATGCTTTATTTTTCTAAATCCTATTACACTTAATTAAGAATTAATTTATGAAACTAATTAGATCTAAAAATTAAGAATTTTCAAATCTAAGATACCTTCATAAAATATGGGTTCAGGATATGGGTAGCTTGATTATGACAAGCTTGATTAGGTCTAGCTTGAGCGGTTGATTAAACTGAATCAAGAGTTGATTACATACGATCAACAATGTTTAAAATTGATCAGCCCAATAATTATAAGTTTGGTCAAGGTCGACTCACAGCCACAAATGGTCGACCACCTTAAGATCTAATCTAGCTCCATGGTTTGAGCCTGGATTGTAGGCTAACCCGATCATTTCTAGTCCGACAAATTGGTGTCTAAGGTAAGTTCAACAAATACGGTCGATGGTTTTTAATTAGGAGCTACTCGATCTAGATGCACCCATGGTGAGTTAATGGCATATCCCTCCCTCTAATCTTACTTACGTGGTCAATTGGGTCAATCTAGTTCTATGTTAAGATGGCTAACAATTCAAGCTAACCCATGTCACTAGATTAGTCATAACTGTTATGACTATTTAAGAATTAAAGAGATCTAAATTAAAATCTTTCTAAGAAAATATTAAGTCGATTGGTCTTCCACCATTATAGTTAAGCGAGCTCTTTCCTAGGTTGATTGTTCTCAGTTAGATACAGTGGGTCAGTTGCACCGAAAAGATGCAACCATAACTACTTAGCATAGGATGCTATAGATTGGAGAATGGGTTATGCTTAATATTTTAGATATGATGAGGGTCCTAATCATGAATTCAGTTCATGCAAATGATGCACTACTACAGAATCGGACTATGACAGTAGTTTGTAACTATTGCCATAGCATAAAAAATCGCTGCTATAGGATATGGTAGCGATTAGCTAACGGCTGCCACTGTAGTCATCATCATAGGTCTATGACAGCAGTTATGAAAATTGCTGCCATAGATGCCTATTCAGCAATTTTCAAACCGTTCTCATAGGCTTGTCTATGGCAGCGGTTATGGAATCACTGCCATAGGCTTGTCTATAGAAGTAGTTACATAACTGCTGCCATAGATCTAATGCAATGGTTAACACATTACCTACGACAGCGATTGGCATATCTACGACATGATTATAAAATCGCTATCATAGCTTTTAAATAATTAAAAAAATATAAAATTTTTAACTTTTTATATATTTTACCTAACAAATGTAGAGATATAAAATATTAAAAAATATTATAAATATAAAAATATTTTTAAAATACTAAAATTTTATTATCAAATAAAATTTATTATAATATTTTTTTTAAAAAATACATCAAAAGTCTCCTAAATCTACATCATCATCGTCCCTGAGAGATGGAGCATGAGCCGGAGCTGGAGCCAGAGTTGGAGGAGCTAGAGCTGGAATTTATGCCAACATATCCTCAAAGCTCGTGAAGGCATCTTCAAAATACGTGCTGAGTGTCGACACCATGTCTCTCATGATGTCCTCCAGATGAGATGCTCGCTCCTCAGCCCGATCTGCTCGCATCGTTGCATGATCTACCCATGCCAATGCCGCCTCAAGCTCCTCCCAACTGATGACATCAGAAGCCTATGAAGAGATGCTCGCCTCTGACCAATAGCTGATCGACGTATGTTTGGGCCTGCATCGGATCCTTCTAGAGTGCTTAGATCCCAAGACCTAAGACAAAGGCTCATGGGGGCCAGAGATATCCGGGCCTTCGCTCGCGAGTGCATCTAACTGATCCTGTAATTATAAATGTAAATAAAATTTTATAAAAAATGCTATAATAGTAATCATATATGCTAATATATTTAATACTTACAAAAATCCTTTCGATCGTGGCGTTCATCATCCTGCCCTTCTTGTTCGTACAGTTAGATCGAAAGATCTCGCTATAGCTGGACATCACTTCATCTCTCATTAGCTATAACAATGGATTAGTTTATCAAAAAAAAAATATTAATTTAATTTATCTAGTAAGATTTAAAATTTATTATCTCTCTATGCACACATGACTGGCTATAGACTCATGGTCGAGAGTGTGCGTATACTCCTGGGCTGCCCGATTCTTCTGGTTCTGATGAAAGATAGCCTAATAAGTATTCAAATAAATAATAAGTATTTAAAAAATATTTAAATATAATTTTAAGCATATTGAAAAAATTAAAAATTAGTAATTTTATCTCGAACTCCTGGCTCCTTCAATATATAACCATCATCTCCCACTGACTTGTAGGATAGTCCTGTATCCAAGGAACAAGCTCCTTTGAAGTATCTCATCAGTACTCGAACCGTCCTCTATAGAGCTTGACCTTGTAGCTCTGGTACAACTCTCCGATCTTCTTTAGTTGGGCATCTCGGGCCCTCTCATGATCAGAAAAGTCGTACCTTCTCTACATAAAGTTATCAAAAATTAGTTATAAAATTATTTTAATCAAACATAGTGTAAACATGTAAATATATAAATATAATTAAGATGCACTTACCCATATCTTCTCTCACACCTGATCCCAAACAGTACCATCCATCAATCGTCAGTCTCTAGGCTCTATAAAAATAATGTCTGATCGCCTCACAAGCATCCCAAAAAAAGAATGTATCTCCCACACGATCTTCCCTATTGGCCTTTCCTCCAGATCATACTGTACCATCACTTGATGCTAGCGGTTCCACACATGCGCCATACGTGTGGAACCTTGAAATATCCTACTGGATGATACACCCAAAATAAAAATATGTTATGCAAATATATAAGTGTATAAATACTATATAAAAAAATAAATAATATAATAAAAATATACATTCAGATGCAGTGGAGTAGCATGTGTTGGAGATGTGGGTGACGGTAGAGGCTCAGATGTCGGTGGAGTACTAGATGCTGTTGATAGAGTAGATGTCGATGGTGGAGGTCTCTGAGCAGTCGATGTGGAGGTGGATGGAGTACGCTCTAACTGCTTCTCAGATGCTGAATTTTGCATAACCCATCGAGAGGTAGGGGTGAAAGCTAGATGGCATTTCGTTGCCATCGTGACCTGCAACGTTAATGAACATTAACCAATATAACATGTTGAATAATAATCAAAGATATGCCTAGGTACTATCCATACAATTATATATAAATACATGTATGCCAAAGATTATATACACTAATCAATTAACAGGTCTATCGCTATGCAATGCAATAAACAAAAGCAACAAGATGAGAATTCTCTTAGGGGCCAGGGGTTCTCTTAGTAGTCGGCACAGCCCACGGCATGGCCTACTGGCATGACACGGCCCAAGGCATAAACTACCGATAAGGCACGGTATGGCCCAAGGCACGGCACGTAATGGCACCTAAAAGAAAAATGAAGTAGATGATGGCGGCACCTTAGGACTTAAAGTTGAAACCTTAGGGAGACATATCAAATTCTATTCGTACCCATCGAGCCGACTCACTCAGAAGCCAAGCTGGCTCCATGCCTGAGACAGCTAGCTCTATGCCTGAGACATTTGGTTCAGGTCCTCCTTCAGTTAGCTTGATCTCAATCCGAGCTGGCTCGACTACGTATCTAAGCTAGCTCGACTGTGTGCCATCCCATGTTCTTGGCTGTCTCCGCCCTCCCCTCATCTTTCTGATTGCCCATCTCCAACTCAATCTCAATCGTCGACGAGACTGGACCCCCTCCCTGATCGCTCTCTCCCACTCTCGATCTCCCTCTCTTGATCTCATCCCTTGTCGATGAGGCCGAACCCCCTCCCTCCCTCTCTCCCTCTCTCGATCTCCCTCACCAGTGATGGCGGCAAGGCTGAACCCATCCCTCCCTCTCTCACTCTCTTGATCTCCCCTCGTCGGTGAGGTCGGACCCCCTCCCTTCCTCTCTCTCTCTCTCTCGATCTCCCTCACCAATGACGGTGGCGAGGCTGGACCCCCTCCCTCCCTCTCTCCCTCTCCCTTTCTTAGTTTTGAGTCCCAAAATTAGGTTCAGATACCCAGGATCCATTAGGATCCGGATCTAGTACTTCAAGTATGAACCTATCGAATATTCGGATTCAAGTCTAGTACCGATAATTAAAATCAGTTTCAGATCTGAATATTCAGGTTCCGACCCAAACTCGATCCATTGACAGATCTAGTCCAGTGATTAATAAATAATACTATAAAATTAAAATAAAAAATATACCTACGACTATAGAGAGGGGGTCGCATCGAAAGCTTCGAGGATCGCTGACGATGGTGCTGGAGGAAGACGACGGTGCTAGAGGTAACCTACGAAACAATAGCAAGATAGTGAGAAAAAGAGAGAAAAGAGAGAAAGAGAAAGAGGAAAGAGAGATAGGGAGAGGGGGGCGTGATGGGAAGGCCAGGGGATGGGGAGGGCAAGGGTGGGCGGTCGGGGATGGGGAGGGCAAGGGCGGTGGCGGTTGGAGATGGGGAGGGCAAGGGGCGGTGGCGATCGAGGATGGGGAGAGCAGGGGGCGGGTGGCCGCAGCCAGGGATGGGGAGGGCGGGGGGCGGCGGTCGGGGATGGGGAGGGTTGGCGGTGGACTGTCGGGGATGGGAAGGGTGGGGGCGGGCAACTGCGGTCGGGTGGAGGGCGGGGGGCGGGTGGCCACAGCTAGGGATGGGTGGAGTCTCACTGGCGACGGAGAGGAGGGGAGAGAGAGAGAGAGAGAGAGAGAAAGCACACGTGCACGGAAGAAAAAAAAAATTAGAGATTTTTAATCTAATCTACGGCAGCAGTTTTCGAACCACTGCAGTAGATTTATGATAGTAGTTACGATAAATCGCTGCAATAGATCTATGGTAGTGATTCGAAAATCACTGCCGTAGGTCTATAGCAGTGGTTTTTAGTAACCATTGCCATAGATTGAAAATAATTTTTTTTTAAATATTATATAATTTTAAATTTTAATGCTCATCTTCACCATTCATTATCTAAATAATTATCATTAGAGTATCGTTACAAAAGATCACCTCGATCCGATGGCTCTAGCTTCATCGATCAAAAAAATTCGATTTCGATGATCATGAATGATAATGCAATGACTGATAGATAGAAACCTTCAATCGATCTAAAAATTTATAATGATGATCTCGGTGATATTTGTAGCATACTATCAAAATTTTACTTCAATCGGATATCGTAATTATGGTCAATTTAGTACAGAATAATTTCGATCGTTAAATTAGAAACAAACGATCAAAAGACTAAACGATGTTCGATTACAAGATAATTTTTTAGTTAAATGATATTTACTATAATTTTAATCATTTTATATGATGATGATAGTAAAATTTAAATTATTTTCATATGAATTGTTCACGTTAAGCAAATATTGCAAAAATATGAGCATATATATATATAATAACCAGTAGAGTTTAAGAATGATTATCAAGCGATGTATAGTTTTAGATCATTCTTAATCTTACGAGTTAAATTTAAAATCACCATCATAAAAAATGATTAAAATAATAGTCAAAATTATTTATAAAAAAATTATCTCATAATCGGACACCATCTGATTCTTTGATCACTCGTTTATCATTTAATGACCAAAATTAACCTATACTAAATTGATCAAGATAACGATATTCGATTGAAGTAAAATTTTGATAGTACGCTACAAACATAACTAAGATCATCATTGTAGGTTTTCAGACCTATCGAAGGTCTTCATCTATCAGATCATCACATCGTCATTCGTGATCGTCAAAATCAAATTTTTTTGATCGATGAAGCTAGGACCATCAGATCGAGATGAACTTTTGTGATGATATTCTAATGATAATTATTTAAATAATAAATAATGAAGATGAACATTAAATTTTAAAATTATATATTATTTTAAAAAAATAAGAAAAAAAATATATTATAGTAATTACAAATAACGGCTTTCATAGATCGACGTTATAAGAAATCACTGCTATAGATTTGATATATGACAGCGGTTATAACGAACCACTATTATAGGTCGGACATATGGCAGCGGTTATAAGGAACCGCTGCCATAGATCGGACTATGGCAATGGTTCGACCTATGGCAGCGGTTTGTTATAACTGCTGCCATAAGTCGAACTATGGTAGTAGTTTATTATAACCACTGCTATAGGTCGGGTCTATAGCAGCGATTTCTTATAACCACTGCCACAGACTCTATTGCAGTAATTTCGAAAACTGCTACCATAGTATGCACTGTCGTAGGTTATTTTTGTAATAGTGATGGGTCTGACTTATCTAAGGAGTGGAATAATATTTTGAGCATGGTGAGCTTCAGAAATTAATGGCTAAGTTGGGTGCATCATGTTTATAGACACATTGGATAAAAGTTATTCACTCATTGGTTGACTCATCATCAATAATTGTTAGGTGAGGTGGTGAGCCAATTGGTGGGATCGCACCACCTACTAAAAATCTTTGATCATGGAGATTTTTACATCTCTGCCAAAGAAGTGTAGAGATTCAGAAAAATAATAGGAGCCCAAAATTTATTTAAAAATAAATTTTTTTAAATAAATTGGTTAAGTCAATTATAAGTCTAACTAGAAATTTTGACTCCTTATAAGAAAACATCTACATCCAACCTCCTAGTCCAAATTCTAGATATCCACCAATTGACCAGACCTAATTTTGAGGATTGACTTTGAGATTTAAAAATTATTTTAAATTTTGAAAAGCTGACTTATATACTTGATTAGAAACTTTCTACTCTTTCAGCCCATTCGACCGTTGATCAGAGAGCATCTCATAAGGACTAGTTGGATGATGATAACAAGGTCAGGTGCTATGTGTTGGCCTCCATATTTGCAGTGCCAACATGAGAATATGAGGACTGCTAGCCAAAAATTGGTCCACCTACAAGAGTTGTACGGTGAGTAGAGTCGCATAGCATGCTACGAAGTGTTGAAGAGGCTCTTCAAGGCATAGATGCATGATGGACAGTTGGTCCATGATCATTGCTTGTCAATGATCAAGGACTTAGAGGAGCTTGAGAAGCTCAATGTACAGATGGATAAGAACATGCAGATTGATGTGATCCTATAGTCCTTGACTGATTCATATGGTAGTTTATTATAAACTTTTATATGAATAAGATTCAGTGCACCCTGGCCAAGTTGTTGAATTTGCTGGTGACAATTAAGGGAACCTTGAAGAGTTTAAGGGGCTCAGTGCTTACTGTGGAGCGGACTTCTTCCAAGAAAAAGTATTTTGGAAAGAAAAAGAAGTCTGTGAAGAAGTAGAAGATAGAAGGAAAGAAGAAAGAGAAGAAGGATGAGCTGAAGAAGAAGGCCGTAGAGAAGAAAAATATTTTCATTGCAACTCCGACGGTCATTGAAAGCGGAACTGTCCTGCATACCTGAACAGCCTGAAGAATAAGTGGGAAGATGGATCTTCTAAAGGTATGCTCGTTATTGAGATGAACCTAATGATTTTTTTTGCATCCAATTGGGTGCTTGACTCTGAATCTAGTGCTCATCTATGCACTTTTTTATAGGGTATTGAGGATAGCAGAAGGTTGAGGGATGGTGAGATGATCCTGTACATTGAAAATAAAGCAAAAATTATTGCTATAGCCATGGGAACGTACCCTCTATGATTACTATTGGCAAGCATCTTAGTTCTTAGAAACTATTTCTATCTACCTACCGTAAGTAGGAATTTGATTTTTATTTCATATTTGGCATAAGAAAACTATATAATTAGTTTCTTTAAGGACTATTGTACTATTCTTTATGAGAGAAATAAAATTACAAGTGGTTTTTTAATAAACGGTCTCTACTAGTTATGTAGATGTATCTATTAACTATGTCGAGCATAGTATGAATGCCATAGAATCTAAATGACCTAAAGATAGTGTTAATGAAAAGTACTTGTGCCATCTTAGGCTAAGGTCATATAGTTGAAGATAGGATTAACAAATTGAAAAAAATCCAAACTAATAGATCCATTGACTTCTGAATCATATCCGATTTATGAGTCATGCCTTCAAGATAAAATGACCAAGCTATCCTTTGTAGGATATGAAAAAAGGACCATAGAGTTACTTATCCTGGTACATATAGATGTGTGCGGCCCATTCGATGTACCGGTTAGGGCAATTTTATCTACCTTATTATCTTTATCGATGATTTATCTCGATATGGGTATGTGTACCTGATGCGATATAAGTCTGAAATCTTTGAAAAATTTAAAAAATTTAGATACGAAATGAAAAATAAATAGAAAGCTCATTAAGGTTCTTCGATCAGATTGCGAAGGTGAATATCTTAGTCAAAAAATTTTGGACTATCTCAAGAAGAATGGCATAGTCTCACAGTGGACTCAACCTAGAATGCTTCAACTCAATAGAGTTTCAGAATGAAGAAATCGGATCCTATTAGATATGATTCGATTTATGATGAGCTTCATAGTTTTTTCTAATTTTTTTTTGAGAACATAGTCTGCTAACTACAATTTACCAACTGAATAGAATTTGCTCTAAAATCGTTCTTATCACATCGTATGAGATATGACATGGTAAGAAGCCAAGTTTGAGTCATCTTAAGATTTGAGGTTGTTCAGTCCATGTCAAGAGACAGTAGACGGATAAGTTAGAATCTAGATCCCTTCAAGCTTGATTTATTGGATATCCTAATGAGTCACTAGGATATTATTTCTATCTTCCAAAAGATTATAATGTGATTGTGAATCGACATGTCATATTTCTTGAAAAATAGTTTGTTCAAGATGATGATATCGAAAGATAGATTAGGCTCGAGAAGAAAGTCTCTGAAGAGCAACGAACTAAGAAACCTAAGGAACCCGATCAATCTGAGCCAATCCATACACTACCTCCTCCATCTCGTAGGTCAAGTAGGATTTTTCATCCTCTTGAGAGATACTTAGATATTATTTTATAGGACGTACAGAAAATATTCCTCATAAGAAATGGGATTCATGAAGATGATTCCAAAATCTATGATCAAGCGATATCAGAAATTGACTTGATGCGCTCGAACTAAGTCTGAACCTTTGTAGATCTATCTGAAGGTATTGTACCTATTAGTTGTAAAAGGATCTTCAAGAGAAAGATTGGTGCAAATGAAAATATGGTGACATTCAAGGCTAAGTTAATGGCAAAAGGATATAGTCAACGTGAAGGCATTAACTATTAGGATACATTCTCATCAGTGGCCATGCTAAAATCCATCCATACACTGCTTGCCATTGCAGCATATTTTGATTACGAAATATAACAGATGGATATAAAAATGGTATTTTTGAATGGATATCTTGAGAAAGATATTTATATGGAACAGCCACTTGGTTTCACTTTCAATGATGATGATCACAAGATCTGTAAGCTACAAAGATCCATTTATTGACTAAAGCAAGCATCTCGAAGCTGAAATGCTCATTTTAATGATGTGATCAAATCATTTGATTTTATCAAAAATGAGAAAGAACTCTATATGTTCAAAAAGATCAGTAGGAGCACTATTGTCTTTCTTGTATTATACGTGGATGATATCCTTCTGATTAAGAATGACATTTCCATGTTGACTTCCTAAAAAGTTTTTTGTGAAAGACCTAGGAGAGGCATTCTTTATTTTGAGGATTAAGATTTATAGGAATAGACCGAAGAGGATGCTGGTCTCTCATAGAAGATGCACATAAAGAAGGTACTGAAGAGATTCAGCGTATAGAACTCCAAGAGAGGATTTGTACCCTTCAGACATGATATTTATCTCTCTAAAAAGACATGCCCCAATACACCAAAAGAGATTGAATGCATGAGCAAGATCCCTTATACTTGGGCAATAGGGAGTCTCATGTACATCATGCTATATACACGACCTGATATCGCACATGCTGTGAGTGTCACTAGTAAGTATTAGTCGAATCTAGGCAAAGAGCACTAGACTTTTATGAAATATATCCTTAAGTACTTGAGAAGGACTAAGGATATATTTCTGATCTTTGGTAATGGAGAACTCTAGGTGTAGAGGTATACAGACTCGAACTTTATATCTGATATAGATGATTGAAAGTCGACATCTGATTATCTATTTTTGTGCAATGGTGGTGCTGTAAATCAGAAAAATTCCAAGCAGATAGTGATAGTGCAGACTCCACCATGAAAGTAGAGTATATTACTGTCTTGGAAGCTACGAAGAAAGCATTCTAGTTCAAGAAGTTTATTGTAGAGCTCAGAATGATGCCATGTGATGCTGTCCCTCTATGCTGTGACAATAATGGTATCATAGTCCTAGCTAAGGAGTTGAGGTCTCATCAGAAGTCCAAGCACATTAAGCAGTAGTTCCACCTCATCCACGATTATCTCGAGAAGGGATACGTTGAGGTTAAGAGAGTCGACACCGTAGATAATGTGCTGACCGACTGACGAAGCCTTTGAGCTAGCAGAAGATCGAAGCTCATCTTAAGAAGATGGAACTTAGATTTGTAGCCAATTGGCTTTAGATTAAGTAGGAGTTTGTTAGACGTGTGTCTTAGAAACTAGATTGATCGATACTTGTAAATACTTTTAAGAGATATTTTTATAATTTTAACTTATATTTAATAAAAAAATTATTTTCTTCTATCATATTTGTGTATAAAAGTATCTATGATACATCCATTAGGTTAATAGATATGATAACATATATTCTTAAGAATTGATAATTTAAGATATGTATTATCATAATTAACTCAAATTATTTTCGATCGTAGGATCATCATGAGGATAGTGATCGATCTGAAAGATTAGTGTACGATCATTTTCTTAGAATAGATAAATCTTGAGTCTTCAGTGTAGAGATACTGGAGTGAGAGTATAGATACTTGTTGAGAATAAGGGTACTGAGCGTGACCATCTCTAGCAGTCATAAGAGAGTCTACCTTCTCATCGATGACTAACTTGTTGCTATAGTTATGTATCTAGTTTTTTGATCTGAAGTGCATTGGTAATTCACTTTGAAGGTATTATAGTTTGACTATATCATAACTCGATCTCCTAGCTATCTGAAATTCTGATGTGTATGTTGGCTATAACATGTTCATTATAGAAATTAGATCACACCAAAATGAAATCTGTCAACCTCAGTAGATGAGGAGTAGTCCTATGATGATCATGAGATTGAGTCATAAGGTCCATGGCCATGGTAGTGTGAAATAATAAAAAGAAGTTTCTATTAGAATTTTACACTGGGCTCGAATCAAATGATTCATTCATATGATAGATGTTGGGTCTGACGAGTTCATCTTGATCTAAATCCCATCAGAACTTATGATAGAAGAACCTAATCACATAATTGGCTGCACCGAGAGGTTCATATTCGGTTCTGATGGATTGCCACCATATACTGCTAGGTATCACTGATGGATTTTGGGATCAATTAGAATTATCTTGATGATCAATGACTCTAATTGGATGAATCAAAAGAATTTTGATCTATCAAAAGATATTTTGATGATGTCGATGATAGAGATCGTGACATGTCCCATTACCATACAGAATTGAACCTAACTAGATCACACAAATAAGAATTTGGCCATCTAATTCACCACGCACAGGCTCTACCTCTCTCTATCCTCCATGCCTCCTTTCCCTCCTCCTCTCCCTCTTCTCCATGTCCAAGGGTTGGGTGGATCATCACTTGAAGAGTCGAAGTGCTACTGCTATGAAGACTGCGTCAGGAGTTTTCGATCGTGAGATGATCAAGTTGCTGGTAGAGATCAGATTGAAGATGTGCCCTTAAAGTTTCAGATTTGATTTTTTTAGATCAGATCTAGAAGGAGAAGATCTTCAAATTTGATCCAAGTGGAGTTAGTAGACGCCGGGCATGTGCGCAGCTCCTGTCAGAACCTCCATCGACTTACAAATCATCGCTGCGGATGAATAGTTCACTCAATCAAGTGATATTTGATATCATATTTTTATATTTTATTTTAGATCAATCTAATCAGATCTAAGAACTCTCATATCTGATCGAATCAGTAAAACTTTTTTAAAAAATTTTGCTGCACGACCTAATCTGATCAGGCCAATCCTGCGGCAGTTCCTTCAAGGTTAGGATTCGGAGGAGAGAACACTAAGCAGGACCCAAGAAAGTGGTTGGGTAGAGTAGTGTGAGAGATAGCTGAACATCCTAAAAGAAAGGAACCATTAGGTTCGAAGTTTAAATTTGAAGGTTTGAGCAAAGGAGCTGAAATTGAGGAGCTCAAAACCAATGTCAGCAAGGGGTGGGATGAAAAGACTTGGGTAGTCGATAAATAGAGTGAAATCAATCAAAAGGCTAGAGGTAGTAGGGAGAATATTGGACAAGACTAAGGATGAAGCTAGAGAGAGAACAACTAGCATCACAGTCTCAAACCTAGTTATAGAGAAAGTGGAGGTGAGCAACTACACCAAGACTAAGGGTGAGATAGGGGGTATGCTGCTCAAATGAAGAATTGTTGGAGTTAGTGCCTTGCCTTTGCTGGGCCTCAAGGTGTGGTTTCGACTGGAGGAACCAAACCAGAAGTCCCACTTAGAGTCACCACAATCATCAAGATCGTCACTAGAGGAAGAAGAGTGATTGGTATAAGGGTTATAGGGAGCAGAGAAGTTAAACACTAACTTAACCTAGTAGGAATAGCCCCCATAGACGCCTCAATAGTTTCTGAGATGGACTCAAGGTTATCACTTAAGAAGTGAAATTCAAAGCTGGTAAGATCATCCCACTGAATGGTAGAGTGACTAGCATGAAGAGGAACATCAAACCGAGCAATGATGCTAGCCATAACATCAACATTCCAACAAATCAGAGGAAGATTAAAGAGACTTGCACACACCTTGAAATGAAGGCTATTGTGGGTTCCAAACTTTGTTTTGTCTCAATGATTAACCACTAAGGTAAAGCCATCCCCCCTAATATGCCCTAAGGCAACAAGAGATTGCACCACATCATTTGAAGAAGCAACGAAAAAGGTATTATCCTTATAAAGCCTTTTTGTTTTCCATGATCCCATAACTCTAGCTTTTCATGATGAGTGACAACAATGTCGTCCTCTTTCACTACATGACCAAAAGCTTCGACATAGGCAACACGGTAAAGATAGGAAGAGACTTTGGCCATATCTGAAGAAAAAAATAAGAAGAACATAGAAGTTCTAAACATGGTTAGAGGCAGGAGATTTTCTATAGGGTAAGTTGGAATATTAGAAGAGGAAGGTGAGCCGAACTTTTTCTGGACTTCTTTTTCAGTCGGATTCCTCCAGGAGCCAAACTTCTTTCGAACTTCTTCTTTAATCGAACTTCTCCATCAGTCAGACTCCTTCTAGGCTTCTCCATTAATCGAACTCCATCCAGATTCCCCCAGTGGATTACTTTCAAATTTCAAGTAGTATTCCTCCCGGATGATCTCCTCTAGCCATATTTTCTTTAGGAGTTCGAACTCCTTTTGAATTGATATATGTCAAAGCTCTTCACCTGTTTCCTCCGAACATCGACTATTAAATCTCAATGAACAGGCATATCACGATAATGGACACCTCTCTTCGTAACAAACTCCACGTGGCCCCGAGCGGTCCACTATCGAACGATTATGGCTATCATTATCAGTCTGCTACATACGACCCCACTATCAGATGGTTACTGCTATCATTATCAGTCTGCTATAGATGACCCCACTATCAGATGATTATGGCTATCATTATCAATCTGCTATGGGCGATACCTCTCTTTGTAATAAATTTCATGCGACCTCGAGGGGTCAGCTATCGGATGGCTATGGCTGTCACTATCAATCTGCTCCGAGCTCCATCTATGAAAGAAACCCTCCAGATATATTTTCTCTAAGCTCTCTTCTTCTTTCCAGAACTCTACTAAATTTTTTTCTGAGCACTCCATTTCTGTTGGCCAGAAGAGCTAACTTGATCATCGGAGGGTCCTGCCAGAGCCAGCACCACCAACTCCGGACGGAACTTTATTTTGTAGGTCATCGATGGTGACCTTCAACTCTAGCTCGATCTGGCGTCAACCAGATTCTGCACCAATAGGATTGACACTAGAAGGAGGGCCCTCTATTCTTAAGGTATTTTTGTTCTTAAAGGAGTGCTCAGTCGACCCTATGGATCTTCTTCTTCAAGGTTCATTTCCATCCTCTCCCTCAATCCCAAGAAATACCTCCAAAGAAGGCGACTACCCAGAGATCTACCACTTCTGCTGTCAGATCTGAGCTAGATCCATCGATTCCTACTCCATCACCGGTGCTTCAACCTCCTCCTCCATCGACAGCAATGGTAGATCTAGAGCAGTTTAACCTACTGATGCAGCAGATTCAGGACCTCACCAAAATAGTGCAAACCATGTGGCAGCCTTCGATGGTGGTTTCGTCAAAAAATCTATCATTAGAATGTCAGAAATCGATCCCAAGAAGGAGCACTTGGGCTAGCATACCCGTCGCTCCTGAGAAAAAAAAATAGAGAGCAGAGGATCCTTATTCAAACCATAATTCTTCTTCAGAAGAGACCTTCCCAATCTACAATCGGAAGCCTTCTAAGATTTGCGATCAAGATGATGTTCTTGATTAGAAACTATGGGAGATGGACCAGTGGATTGAAAAACTTTGCCACATCGCCCCAGCTCACCATGATGATGTCTGCACCGATCCCCCTTTCTCTTCCCAAATTATGCAAGAGCCCAATCCGCCGAACTTCAAGCTCTTCCAATTTGAAAGCTACAATGAAACCTCTGATCTGATCGATCATCTAAAGACCTTTCGAACCATGATGCTACTCCATGGTGCATCAGACACCATCTTATGCCGAGCTTTTCTGTCTACCTTAAAAGGAGCAGCAAAAAACTGGTACTCAGCACTTAAGTTAGGTACCATCTTTTTCTTCGATCAAATGAGCCATCAGTTTGTGGCTCACTTCATCAGCAGCCGATGTCCGAGCTGAGGTTCGAATTTCTTGATGAATATCAAGCAGAAGAAGGAAGAATCTATCCGAGTTTATGTTATCCAATTTAATGTTGCTGCATTAGAGGTTTAGAACCTGAACCAGTCTGTTGCAATGGCCGCACTCAAGGACGGCCTTTAGAAGAATAATTTGCTATTCTTCCTAAAGAAAAAGTATCCTAAGGATTTTGCTGATTTACTAGCTCGGACTGAAGGATATGTCCGAATACAAAAAGCCTTCAAGTTGAAGGATGAGGAAGCCGTAGGAGAGCGGCGGGTGGGCGAGTCTAATAGATCCACTACTAATGGAGAGCTGAATGATGTTCGACCGCGCTCACGAACTTTCCTCGAGTTTAAGCGAGTCCGAACTCCTCCTCGAGCTCATCATCAAAGAAGCTTCGATAGAAAGGTATGAAGAAGTTCTCCCCCCATAAGGTTCCACAACTATGCCCCCCTTAATACTTCTAAAACTCAAGTTTTGATAGAAATTAAGAATCAGCTACGAAGATCAGAAGAATTACGATCTCTTCCAAACAAGCATAATCAAAGCAAGTACTGTTTGTATTATCATGATCACGATCATGATACTGAAGAATGCATTCAGCTCCAAGACGAGATCGAGGAGCTCATCAGGAGAGGTCGGTTAGATCGATTCCTCAGATGTCAACTTAAAGCAAGAGAAGATCAACCAAGGGCACTGCTGCAGTCAGAATCACCAATGAGGGAGAAACAATAAGAAGATCGACTGTCTCTCGACATCATCAATACTATCTCTAGGGAACTTAGTACTTCGATGAGCCGCTATCTCTTAACCTCGAAGCCAGGGGAAGCTTACCCCAAATTGAAAAGATCCGTATGAAATAGAGGAGGTCATCTGACTTGAAATTTATCGCTTGAAGGAGCTCGGAGGAACAATGCTCCCACAACCTTAAAATTCAAAAAATCTAAGAATGTACTGCTAGTAATTTTTTTTTAATAAAACTCCTCTATTTCAATATTATTGTTTCTTAGTGCAAAAATAATATGATGATAACAAAGAAGCAATAAAAAATGGCCATGTTAGAAATAGGAGAAGAACCTCATCCTAACATGAGCAAGTCAAAGACCTCCGATTATTTAATATGGGAGGAGGGGAGAGGCCCTGACAATGGTCCTAATGTGTCCTACTGTCCATTAGGAATAGGAGGAGAACCTTATCCTAATGTGAGCAAAGTCAAAGACCTTGTTCATTTTAGATGAGGTGAGAAGAGAGGCCCTGACAACAGTCCTAATGTGCCCCTACAGTCCATTAAGAATAGGAGGAGAACCTCATCCTAACGTGAGCAAAGTCGAAGGCCTCGTTTATTTTAGATGAGGTGACAAGAGATGCCCCGACAACGGCCCTTATGTGCCCCTACAGCCTATTAGAAATAGGAGGAGAATCTTGTCCTAATGTGAATAAAGTCGAAGACCTCATTCATTTTAGACGAGGTGAGAAGAGAGGTTCCGACTCGACTGGAGATAAGATTTTCCTCGAGCTTCAACCTCAATAGAAGATAAGATCTCTTTCAATCTCGGTTAGAGATAAGATCTTCCCTGAGCTTAAACTTCAAAAGAAGATAAGATCTCTCTCAACTTTAACATGAGATAACATTTTTTTTCCAATCTCAACCTTGGCTGGAGATAAGATCTCCTCCAGACTTCAATCTCGGCTGGAGATAAGATCTTCCCCGAGCTTCAACTTCAAAAGAAGATAAGATCTCATTCAATCTCGACTGAAGATAAGATCTCTCCCGAGCCTCAATCTCAATGGAAGATAAGATCTCCCACAAGCTTCAACTTCAACAGAAGATAGGATCTCCTTCAACCTCAATTGAAGATAAGATCTCTCCCGGGCTTCAATCTCGGCTGGAGATAAGATCTCCCCCGGGCTTTAATCTTGGTTGGAGATAAGATCTCCTCTGAGCTTTAACTTTAAAAGAAAATAAGATCTCCTTCAACCTCGGCTGGAGATAGGATCTTCTTCAAGTTTTAACTTCAATAGAAGATAAGATCTCCTCCAAGCTTCAACTTCAAAAGAAGATAAGAGCTCTCTCAACCTCAACGGGAGATAAGATCTCCCCTGAGCTTCAACATCAACAGAAGATAGGATCTCCTTCAATCTCGGTTGGAGATAAGATCTTCCTCGAGCTTCAACTTCAACAGAAGATAGGATCTCCTTCAATCTTGACTGGAGATAAGATCTCTCCCGGGCTTCAACCTCGGTCGGAGATAAGATCTTCTCCATGCTTTAACCTCAATAGGAGATAAGATCTTCCCTGAGCTTCAACTTCAAAAGAAGATAAGATCTTTCTCAACCTCAACGAAAGATAAAATCTTCCTCGAGCTTCAACTTCAATAGGAGATAGGATCTCCTTCAACCTCGGCTGAAGATAAGATCTCTCCCGAACCTTAATCTCGATTGGAGATAAGATCTCCTTCGGACTTCAATCTCGATTGGAGATAAGATCTCTCTCAACCACCATGGGAGATAAGATCTCTTCTGATCTTCAACTTCAACTGAAGATAAGATCTCCTCCAAGCTTCAACTTCAATAGAAGATAAGGTCTCCCCAGAGCTTCAATCTCAATGGGTGCAGAGTCCAAAAAAGAACTTCGGCAGTCATCTTTTTTGTACTTTCTTCCTTCGAATTTCAAACTTGAAAGTGGGGGACTAGTGTTGAGGATAAATCCGCTCCCATCGAAGTCCAATCTGATGCTTAGCCTAATATAACTGATAATCACGGAAGAACTTCGGTCAAAAATTCTTTCTCCAGCAGTCGAACTCCTCCAGCAGTCGAACCCCTCTCAGACTCCTCCAACGATCGAACTCCTTTTGAACTTCTCCTTCAACTAAACTTCTCCCAGACTTCTCCTTCAGCCGATCTTCTCCATCAGTCGGACTCCTTCCGAACTTTTTCTTCAGTCAGATTTCTCTAGGAGTCAAACTTCTTCCAGACTTCTTCCTTTAGGAGCCGAACTCCTTCCGTGTTTCTTCTTCAGTCGAATTCCTTCAAAAACCGAACTCCTTTTGGGCTTCTCCTTTAGTCGGATTCCTCTAAGAGCCAAACTCCTTCCAGACTTCTTCTTCAGTCAGATTTCTCTAGGAACCAAACTCCTTCCAAGCTTCTCCTTCAATCGGATTCCTCCAGGAATCAAACTCCTTCTGGGCTTCTCCTTCAGTCAGATTCCTCCATCTTTCAATCAGATTCCTCTAGGAGTCGAACTTCTTTCGAACTTCTCCTTCAATTGGATTCCTCTAGGAGTCGAACTTCTTTCGAACTTCTCCTTCAGCCGAACTTCTCCACCAGTCAGACTTTTCCTTCAACCAAACTTCTCCACCAATCGGACTCCTTTTGGGCTTCTCCATCAATCGAACTCCATTCAGATTCCTCCAATGGATTACTTTCATATTTTAAATAGTATTCCTCCTAGATGATCTCTTCTAGCTGTATTTTCTTTAGAAGTTTGAACTTCTTTAGAATTGATATATGTCAAAACTCTTCACCTGCTTCCTCCAAAATTTGATAATTAAATCTCAATGAATGGGCACATCACGACAACGGACACCTCTCTCTGTAACAAACTCCATATGGTCCTGAGTGGTCCACTATCGAACGGTTACGGCTATCATTATCAGTCTGCTACAGGCAATCCTACTATCGGACGGTTACTGCTATTATTATCAGTCTGCTACAAGCGACCCCACTACCGGATGGTTACTGCTGTCATTATCAGTCTGCTACGGGCAACACCTCTCTCTCTAATAAATTTTACGTGGCTCCAAGCGCTCAGCTACCGGACGGCTATGGCTGTCACTATCAGTCTGCTCCAAGCTCCATCTATAAAAGAAATCCTCTAGATATATTTTCTCTAAGCTCTCTTCTCCTTCTCAGAATTTTGCTGAATTTTTTTCTGAGCACTCCATTTCTATTGACTAGAAGAGATGACTTGATCGTTAGAGGATCCTACCAGAGCCACCACCACCGACTTCGAACGAAACTTTATTTTGCAGGTTATTGGCAGTGACCTCTTCTTCTCTAACTCTAGCTCGATCCAGCATCAACCAAATTTTGCACCAATAAGGTGTTTCCTTGAAACCCCTTTCTTTGTCAGTCTCTCTTGACACTCCCCCAAAATCAAAACCCTAACGACCTCAAGCCTCCTCCGTCCACCACCTCAGCCACCAATGGTTTAGCCACTTGCACCTTAAGCAATTCCACCTCAAGCCTCTTCCATCCACCCTCTCAATCACTAATAGTTTAGCCTCTCATTTTTGTTATAATTTATGATTTAATTTTTTAGAATTCTTAAGCAATAATTCTTGTAATTATTGTCTTCTCTTTATACGCTACCCATCACTCAACCTTCTCCAAATCAATTCATTTTACAACTTTCTAGGTTTTATTTATAAAATATTTCTTTTTTGAGGGATTTATTTATGGAATATTTCATTTAGATTAGAATTTAGGGTTAGCATATTGATTTAAAGAGGTTTTTCTTCATTTAAGATTCAAAGTATTACATTGATTTGTTTGGCAAATTGAATTTATTGGATTAGGTATTTTCTTTAGGGTTTTCATGGATTACATTATTATATTTGATTGATTTAGTTGCAAGGGTATCATTTTCATCAGGGCATAGGTTTTAGGAATTTAGGCTTTTAATTTTCTTTGATTCTACTTCTAGCTTACTATGAATTAGTTGCATTTTTTGGTATTTATAATATAGGTTGACTGCACAATAGAAAAATGCAGAATATCAAGAGCATAGCTTGATTTAGTAAAATTATTTTAAAATACTAGGTGCAAGATAGAACTAATAGATCATTTTACCTTATCACAAGTTAATAATTGATTATTATTGAAAGCACTAGGATGTTCTAGCCTTTTTAAAGAGGATCCTTATTTTGATTGAGATGCTTGCATGGTTTAGATCAAGTCTATGTTACTTATTATTGTTTGTAGAATATTTAGATGCTATTTAATAACAAGAATCAATGGAAGTATTTGCTACATAATTTCTTATACTTTTCCATATAATCCTTTTACCCTCCTTTGAACTTGATTCATAATTTATGAAATGTTGAATATTCTTGATTTGCTACCAAGTGATGTAAACATTCTTTTTGTAAATACTTTATAGATTATCCTTATATATTTTTGGCTATTAAATTTTCAATGTCTTATCCCTACCCTCACATGGCTTCATCCCACCCTCTATTCAAGAGGTCACTGGCATCTCCGATGTTGCATAGAACCACCTCATCATCTCTGCCCAAGTCTGTGACTCCCTCCTCTTCTCCTTTGACCTTGACCTCCTCACCTTCTTTGATATTAGCAGCGGCAATAATTTGTTGTACAAGTTTCGCCTCCTCAACATTGCCTAGTTTATTGTTGTTTCTTGTTGCATCATCGAGCAATGCCTCAACACCAAGGACATCTAGGAGCTGGCTTGGGCTACGAAGGACTTCCCCTACTGTAACAGGATAACAAGTAAGGCTAGTTCTCTAGCATCCATTGGAGGGACTGCTCCACCTACACCTACTTTCAGCACAAATGGGAGGCACTCTCAGCCAGGTGGTGGAGATGGAGGATCAAGGAGGAGATGAAGAAGGTGGTAGGTAGGAGTGAAGGAATGGAGAGGGATAAAGGGGATGTAAGAGTAATAGTGTTGGTGGTGCAACTAAGGTATAGAGAGGTGGTGGAGTCGATGTTTGGCACTACAGCTGGTGTGCTAGGTGGGGAAGGGGGTTGCAACCGTGCTGAGATAGTGTAAGCAATAGGGGAGAAAGTTGTTTTCTCAAGAATGGGGCATCTTTCATTTTTTCTTTACTTGATGAATAAGAATACCTTTTGTTGAGGATAAATCCACGCCTGCCAAAGTCCGGCTAAGACTTTGACTCTTAATTAGTTTCGTCCGATTACAGCTATAAAAATTGAACCTCAACCCATAGGAGTATTCGAATCCTGAATCATTTCGAGATGGCCGACCTCCAACACTGTGGATAGATAATTCGATTGGCTGAGAAGATCAATTTCAGATTCGATAAGGCATTGCAGATTCCTTCTCTAGATGAGCTTGAACAGTCAATACTTCTGTCCCAAAAAACCGACCAAGTCTTCGACTCCTATGCATCCCATCCAGCCGATCTCCTTTCGATAGTCTGTGTGGTCCCACTTGGATGAACTTTCTTGGATCCTCCTTTTTTTGGCAAAATCTCAGCCAAACTCCTCCAGCAATTGAGCTTCTTTCAAACTGTCCCCAGACGAACTTCAGCACTTTATCATTATTCACCAGTGAGAGACCTTGAAAGTAGCCAAACCTCAAATAAATAGCAGAGACCAGTGTTTCAATCGCACTTGCCTATTACAGCCATCAGTCAGTACTCAGCCTGGGCAGATCCCTCATAGTCGAACTCCTTTCAGTCAGACGTGTTTCGGGCTTCTTTGTCGGTCGAACCCCTATCAGACTTCTCTTCTGGCTGAATTTCTTTCAGCCGTCTAAAAGGACCATGGCGTACACCTTCAACATAGCAAATAAAAGCCAGCACACAGTCAATCCTGAGAGCCTCCGAACTTCTTCAGAATAACAATGCCCAAGAGCCCTTCATCGCCTGCAACTACCTCATTCGAACTCTAGCTGTTAGATCTCCAACAGATCAGCACATCACGACAACGGACATCACTCTTCATAACAAACCCCATATGACCTTGAATATCCCACTACCAAGCGGTTGTGGCTATCACTATCAGTTTATTACAGACTTTAGGCTATAAAAGAGACCCTCCAGATACGTTTTTCTCAAGCTCTCTTCTTCTTCTCGATACTCTTCATCTTTCTTTACTGGGTACTCCATTTCTGTTGATCAAAAAAGCTGACTTAATCATCGAAGGGTCTTGTCGGAGCCATCCACCCCAAGCTCTGGATGAGACTTATCTTGCAAGTCATCGACGGTGACCTCGTCTTCTCCGACTCCAACGCTCCTCTAGCGATGACTAGATTTTGCACCAACAGGATTGACGCTAGAGGAAGGATACTCTCTATTTCTGAGATTTTCTTATTCTTAAAGTACTCAGTAGAGAACTCTTTTCTTCTCTTTCAAGGTCCTCCTCGGAAAGGATGCCTACCAGAAAAGCTTCTATCCAATGGTCAATAGTCACCACGATCAGATCTCATCTAGATCTGCCCGTCCCTATTTCATCTTCGATAACTCAAGCTCCATCTACAGTAATGGTGGATGCAGAGCAGTTCAACCTACTAGTCCAGCAGATTCACGACCTCACGGAAGCAGTGCAGGCCATGCAGCAGCAGTAGCCTCCAACACCAATTCGATCAGAGCAGGCTTCTCTGGAGCCCCATGATCCGATCTGGGGATAGCCGACTTGGGTTGACCGATCGGTAACCTCCAAAAAAGAGAAATGGAGGGCTGAGATCCCCTACTCTAATCATGACTCTACCCCTATGAGAACTTTGCCTTCGTTCATTCAGAAGATCTTGGAGATCCATAATTGAGAGAATCTCTTGAATCAAAAACTACAAGAGATGAACCAACGGATCGAGAAACTTCGCCATGCACCCCCTTCCATAGTAATGATATCTGCACCGACCCTCATTTCTTTCACCGCATCATGCAGAAATCGATCCCACCAAACTTTAAGCTCCCCCAATTTGAGAGCTACAATGGGACCTTCAATCCGATTGACTATCTAGAGGTCTTTCGGATAATGATGCTGCTCTACGGTGCGTCCAATGCCATCCTATGCTGAGCTTTTCCATCTACTTTGAAAGGAGCAGCCAAAAATTGGTACTCGATCCTCAAGCCAAATATCATCTTCTCTTTTGATCAAATGAGCTATCAGTTTGTGGCTCATTTTGTCAGCAGCTGATGTTCCAAGCAAGGCTCGAAATCTTTCATCAACATCAAGCAGTAAGAGAGAGAATCCATCTGAGCTTATGTCAACCATTTCAATGCTACTGCACTAGAGATCTAAAATCTGGACCAATCTGTTACGATGACCATGCTAAAGGGCGGCCTTCAAAAGAATAATTTATTATTTTTTTAGAGAAGAAGTATCCTAAAAATTTTGTCGATATGCTGGCTCGAGCTGAAGGATATGCCGGATGGAAGAGGCCTTCTAGGCCAAGAATAATGAAGCTACTGGGGAGCGGCGAATAGGCAAGCCGGGCAGGCCCACTAAGGAAGGTAAGCCGAGTGAAGCTCGATCGTGCTCCCAATCTTCTCCTGAGTGCAAGCGAGTTCGAACTCCTCCCCGGGCTCAGAAGCAAAGAAGCCCTAATAGAAGGGCTCGATGGGGCTCCCTCCTCTGAAAGTTCCACAACTATGTCCTTCTCAATGCTCCAAAAATCCAAGTATTGATCGAGATTAAGGAGCAGCTGCGAAGGCCAAAAAGGATGTGCTCCCATCCTGGCAGATGCAATCCAAAAAAGTTCTACCTCTATCATCGTGATCGCGGTCACAATATTGAAGAATGCATTCAGCTCCAAGATGAGATCAAAGAGCTTATCAGGTGAGATAGACGAGGCTGATTCCTACGACATCGATTTGAAGGATGGAAAGATCGATCAAGGACACTATTGCAATCAAAACCATCAAGGGAGGAGCAGCAGGTAGACTGGCCACCCCTCGACATCATCAACACCTTCTCTGGAGAACTTCAATGAGAGGAGCTAGTGGATCTGCAGAGCTCGGAAAGAGGTGGAGAACTGAGGTGCCCATCGCTTTCACCAACAAGGATGCTCAAGGAATTCGATTCCTGCACAATGATATGGTTGTAATCTCTTTAAATATTACTAACTATGATGTGCATCACATTTTGATAGATAATAAAAGCTCTGCTGATATTTTATTTTACGATGCTTTCTCGAAAATATCTTTATCTAATAATCACTTGGAACCTATGAACTCTCCATTGGTATGCTTCACTAGCGATGCCGTGCTAATTGAGGGCACAATAACTCTAACTGTGGCTGCAGGACAATGCCCAAAGTCGGCTAAAGCGTAGGTCGATTTTCTAATCATAAATGCTCCATCTGCCTACAATGCCATTCTTGGTCGATCTGATTTGAATGCACTCAGAGCTGTAGTCTCAACTTATTATTTAAAGATGAAGTTCTCGACGAGGTGCAGAATTAGAGAGATCAGGGAAGACCAAGCCTTAGCAAGGCATTATTACTCCATTGCCTTATAGAAAAACATCCAATCTGACCTTTATCTTGTTGATGGACTACATGTTCGTGACGACCTTACAGAGGAGCGGGACGAGCCTATGGAAGACCTCATTTCCATTCCGTTGAACGACGAAAATCTAGAGCACACTGTGCAGATCGATTCCAACTTGGGGGATGAGGTTCGACAGTAACTCATTGCCTTTCTTCGAAAGAACGCAGATGTCTTCGCCTGAGTTCCAATAGATATGCCAAAAATCGATGCCGAGGTCATGGAACATCGGTTGGCTGCTGATCCTAGGTGTCGGTCGGTAAAAGAGAAGATGTGCAGCCATACTCCGAAGAGGCAGAAAGTAATTATGGAAGAAGTCGACAAGCTCCTCAAGACTGGATTCATCCAAAAAGTTAACTACCCAAGCTAGGTTTCAAATGTGGTACTCGTCAAAAAGGTGAACGACAAATGGAGGATGTATATAGACTTCAAGAAGTTGAATAAAGCTTATCCAAAAGATAGCTACCCCTACCCAGGATTGAATAGTTGGTGGATGTAACCTCGAGCCACGAGCTCCTCACCTTCATGGATGTCTTTTTTTACTATAACCAAATCCGGATGGCACTAGAGGATGAGGAGAAAATCGCTTTTATTACTGATCGTAATCTTTACTGTTACAGGATTATGACTTTTGGTATCAAAAATACAGGGGCAACGTACCAACACCTGATCAACAAAATCTTTAGAAAGTAGATTGATCAAAATATGCAGGTGTATGTGAATGACATACTCATCAAGAATCGAGCTTCAATAAATCACATCACCGACCTTGAAGAGACCTTTAGCACACTTAAGAAGTACAAGATGAAGCTGAATCCGATCAAATGCGCCTTCGGTGTAACCTCGAAAAAGTTCTTGGGATTCATGGTGTCGAGGCATGAGATTGAGGTAAATTCAGAAAAAATCCAAACTATTCAAAAGATGACCACTCTAAGAATAATCAAAAAAGTTCAGCGCTTGACTGAAAAAGTGGCATCCCTAAATCGCTTCATCTCAAAATCGATCGAGTGATGCATGCCCTTCTTTCATGTTCTCAAACAGCCAAAGAGCTTCTGTTGGATGACGAAATGCCAATAGACATTTAAGGAGCTTAAAAACTATCTCAGCTTATCCCTACCACTGGCAAAGCCTGAGCCTAAAAAAAAATTATTCTTGCACCTAGCAGTCTCCCCAGCAGTCCTAACAGCAGTCTTGGTCAAGGAGGAAGCGAAAGTGCAGTGATCGGTCTACTACATAAAATGAGTCCTAAGGGATATAGAGACCAGGTACTCTAAGTTAGAAAAATTGACTTACTCTCTTCTAATTACTGCTAGGAGACTCCGATCTTACTTTCAGGGGTACATCATTATTGTCCTCATGGATCAATCAATTAAAGCAGTTCTTCATCGAACGGATACCTCCAAAAGAATCACAAAATGGACAATCGAGCTTATAGAGTTTGACATCAATTACCAACCCCGATCGTCGATCAAAGCTCAGATATTAGCAGATTTTATAGTAAAATGCACCATTCCAGATGAAGCTGATTCTGAACGATACAAAATCAGCATTCCATGGTTGCAGTAAAGCCCCCTCAAAGAGAACGCCAACCTTTCTTAAGGCTTTTAGGCCCTGTACATGGATGGTTCATCCAACACTGCTGGAGCAGGCATAGGATTGATTTTAGTTAACCCCGAGGGGGTCATCACCGAATATATACTATGCTTCGAATTTTCTGTAACTAATAATGAGGTTGAATATAAAGCTCTGATCGCTAGATTAAAAATAGCAAAAGAGTTAAAAGCAGACCGGCTCCAAGCTTTTCAACTGCTGGTCGAATAAGTTAGCGGCAACTATGAAGCCTGAGAGAAAAGCATAATGAAGTATCTTGAGAAAGTAAAAAACTTGACTTCGGCCTTCAACAGTTTTAGCATCCAATGGATTTCGAGGATGGAAAATACAAGAGTCGACCTTCTCTCTAAGTTAGCCACTTTAGCCCCAGTCGAACTATCCAAAAAAGTTTTTTTTAAAATTCTAAAGTGCCCAAGCTTGGAGGAGTCGCAGTCTGTTCTGCAAGTTGAGCACGAGTCAAGCTGGATTGACCCGCTAGTTGCCTACCTCAAGGATGGAATTTTTTCTCATGATCAGAAAGAAGCCTAGAAACTCATAAATCAAACTTTTTGATATGTTCTGTATGAAGACAAGCTGTATAAAAGGTTGTATTCTCTACCGCTCTTGAGATGTCTCCGACCTTCAGAGGCCGACTTCGCATTATAGAAAGTGCATGAGAAAATTTATGAAAGTCATGTAGGGGCCAGATTTCTATCACAAAGACTACTTCGACAGGGATACTATTGATCAATCTTGTACCATAACTTTATAGAGTATATCAAAAAATATAACCACTGTTAGAGAAATACAAACATACAAAGATAGTCGACCTCCGAGCTTACTCCACTAAGCACACCCTGACCATTCGCATAGTGAAAAATGGATATACTTAACCCTTTTTTGATGACATCCGGGCAACGAAAGTTTCTCCTGGTTGCGATCGACTACTTCACCAAATGGGTCGAGGTCGAACCATTGGCAAAAATTACTAAGATTAAGGTACAGGACTTTATCTGAAAGTCAATCGTCTGCCGATTTGGTCTACCCCAAACTCTCATAATATATAATGGATGATAGTTTGTCGGAATGAGGTTCGCTGAGTTCTGCAAAGATCTAAATATCTTCCACCACTTCACATCAGTGGCCCATCCACAGGCAAATGGTAAGCAGAGGTGACCAACAAAATTTTACTATAGGACATCAAAGCGAGGCTTGAAAGAGCGAGGGGGACTTGGGCGGATGAATTCTACCACGTCCTTTGGGTGTACTGAATTACTCAAAGGCTACCGACTGGGGAACACCGTTCGCCCTGGCCTTTGGAATGGAGGCAGCCATCCTAATTGAGCTCAAACTTCCATCAGTACGGATCATAGTCTTCAATGAGTAGCATAACTCATAGGACCTCAGAATCAACCTCGATCTACTGAAGAAAAAAAGAAAAGAAGCCCAAGTTCGGATGGCAGCCTATAGATGAAGGGTAGCCAGATACTATAACTCCAAAGTAAAAAATAAAGCATTCAGAGTGAAAGATTTGGTGCTCCGACGAGCGTCTATTTCATAGCCTCAAGATCAAGAAAAGCTAGCCCTGAATTGAAAAGGTCCATATAAAGTAGAGGAGGTCGTCTGGCTTGAAACTTATCATTTGAGAAAACTCAGAGGAGCGACACTCCTACAGCCTTGGAATTTAGAAAATGTAAGAATGTACTACCAATGACTTTCTTTTAATAAAATTTTTCTATTTAAACATCATTACTTCTTGACGCAAAAATTGTGTAATGACTAATAACCCTCTGAAGCAACCTAAAGTGGTCCGTTAGGAATAGGAGGAGAACCTCATCCTAACATGAGCAAGATTGAAGGTCTCGTTGAACTAAGATGAGATGAGGGGAGAGGCCCTAACAACGATCCTAATGTATCCCTACAGCCTATTAGAAACAGAAGGAGAACCTCATCCTAACGTGAGCAAGGTCGAAGGTCTTGTTGAATTAAGATGAGATGAGGAAAGAGGCCCTACCAACGGCCCCAATGTATCCCTACGGTCCATTAAAAATAGGAGAAGAATCTTGTCCTAACATGAGCAAAGTCAAAGGCCTCGTTAAATTAATACGGGATGAGAGGAGAGGTCCTATCAATGACTCTAATGTATCCCTACAGTCCATTAGGAATAGAAGGAGAACCTCGTCTTAACGTGAGCAAAATCGAAGGCCTCATTAAACTAAGACGAGATGGGGGAGAGGCCCTTTCGATGACCCTTAACGCACTCCCACAAGTCATATTAGGAACAGAAGGAAAGCCTCGTCCTAACATGAGCAAAAGTTGGAACCTCATTGACCAAAGACGAGGAGAAGAAAGAAGCTCGGCAAAGAATCCCTACATATTTTTTCATGATAATCTGACTACGTCAAATACGAAAGATGGAATCCTATCTTGGTTTGTAGAAGAGATTCTAGTTCGGTGTCCACAACAAGCATTTCATGAGAAGACAACATAGAAAAAAATGAGGTAAAGAAGGTAAGGCCATAAATAAGCCTCAAATTCATGTGAAACAAAAATAGAGAAGTGTATTATTTCATTACAAAAATAAGTTTATTTCAAGTAAAACATAGGCCGATAAGATCGATTACACTGAAAGAAAAAAAAGAAGAAAAAGAGGCCGAAGCTCTAAGGCGGATCGGACTCCTCAGACTTTGGGCTACCGACCCCGACCATCACTAAGGCATGCTTTAGTCTAAAGATCTCCTTCTTAAGCTCCTTCTTCTTGTAGAGACCATCTATATACATTCTGTTGGCGAGCTAAAACTTACCCTCAAGCTCTCGTCGCTATCTCCTCAAAACTTCAGACTCGACCTCCGCATTCTCGATAGCCCGATGTTCATAAGTGAGCTGAAGCTTCAGCCGTTGAACCTTAGCCTTCTCCATCCCAACCGCCTCTGAAAGCTCACCAATGATCCTCTTCAAGGAGGCGATCTCCTCTGACTCACCACTCATGCTGATTTTTCGACTACTGTGCAATCGCTTCTGAAGATAAGCTGCTTCATCTCTGACAGCCTTGAGCTCGCCTTCAAGCCTGAACATCTTTTCCGTTCAGATCACTCGGTAGCTATTATGTCAATCCTTAGTATCTTACAACTGCTTCTAAAGCTGGGAGAATCTTTTTGACCAGTTCCAGTCATACCAGGTCTTGTCGGTGCACCACGACGAGCTCCCTTTTAGGAGACAGATTTTTCCCTGGCCTCCTTCATGTCAACTTCGAGAAAGCTGATCTTCACTATTAGTGCCCAGGATTTATCGCTGGCATTTCTCTTAAGTTCGGCGATCTCCTTCTCAAAGCTGCCCTTCCAGATACTGAAGCTCACCGCGCCCTTCATGTGCAAGTCATGGAGGCGAGTGATCTCTCTGGTCGCCTCAAAAGCATTCTTTCGAGAGGACTAAAGGTCGGCCTTAACCTTCTTCAACTTTTTTCTTAAAAGATGAACTTCCTTCTTCAAATCCCTTATCAAAGGCTTAAACAAAACTCCCTGAGGCAAGGGGTCGACATCAATCGGAGAATGGGGGTCATGGCCCTGGTTATCGAAGGCATTTTGAATCACGTGCAATGCAGGGTGTAAAGAAAAAGAGAGATTTGCTTTTATTACTTCAAATATTTTTAGTACATAAAAAAAAAAGAGATAAAAGTACATAGATGTCAAAGGTTTAGACCTCGGGTGGCTCGTCCACTAGAGAGGTCAGGACATTCTCGGCCGCCTTCAGTTCACGGGCAGGCTTGGATGCTACACCTATAGATTCTAAAATTATTGGGACAGCTTTGGCGGCATAAGTAGTAGGGGCAACCTTGGCATCGGTGCGTGAAGGGCCAACTCTATTCTTTGGCTCTTCTAGGAAGAGGTCCAGATCGATGTCGGAGAAGTTCTCGACGATCCGCCCTAAGCAGATCTGAAATCCTTTCAAGAAAGCTTTCTGGGTGAAGGCTATTTTGATATCCTCCATATCCTTGGAGGACTTGAAGTCTTGCACGGCCCTCTCCATGGTAGCGTTAACCTCCTCCCGCACCTTTCTTTTCTCCTCCATCTCCAGAGCTAGCTCAGCCCTCAGCCTCGCCATCTCGCCATGCTCCTCTCTCAACTCTTTCTGAAGGCATTCTATTTCAGACGAATGAGTCTTCGAGGTGACCTTTAGAACGTCGACCTTGATCCGAGCCTTCTCAGCTTCTGCACAGGCTTCCTCCAGGGCTCTGAAAGCTTTGGCTCAATTTTGGTTTGCCACCTCAGAGTGGACAAAAAGGTAGTATCCCAACTGCAAAATAAAAAGTGAGTCAGAATCCTAAAAGATCTTAATTTTAAAGCCTAAAGAGCATGAAGCCAGAATCAGAAGAAGCCACTTGCCTCTAGGAAGGTGGCGAAGGACTCATCGAACCTCTCAGCATCGTCCTTCTGGTGCATCCTTTCTACAATGTGGGGAAGGGCGCTTTCCTCCATCAATGACTGGACGACCTCTCGATCATCCAGGGAACCCTATTCTTAGCTAAGGTCCTCTCCTTCAGAGCCCTTGGCCTTCTGTTCGACCTTCTTACCAATGGCCCTCTTCTTCTTCCTCTCCATAACTTTCTCTTACCGAATAGGGGTAGGAGGGGCGGCTTCATCAGATAAAGTCAGGCTCGGCATGATAACGATGGGCTCAAGGGCTGGCATAGACTAAATTGGCATGGCCTGGCTCGACTCTCTAGTCCAAGCCTTCTTTGCGGTTCGTCAGAAGAACCGCCCTTCCTTTTAAGGGTCGAAATTTTCTTCGTCAAGCGGTTCCATTCCTCTAGAGTCATTTCTACAAAAATAAAGTTAAAAAAATTAGAAGAATGAATACCACCCAGCTTGCTGAATATGAAGAACTACATGTTGGATTAAGAAGACTGAGATCGAAATTGAACAAGATCTGCTCGTCCAGAAGTCTAGGGATTGGTGGAGCTTTAAAGGACTTTAGCTTATCGACTGAACTCCAATCCTCGCTTTCTAGCCTAGGGGCTCGGCAGATCGATTTCCTTACCTCGCCCCATGGAGGAAGCCCTAGCCTTAGGAAGGGATGGAAAATGAAGAAGAATTTTTCTTCCAACCGTGAATGGAAGAAGGGGCACCTTTAAGCAGTCCCTTCCTGCCGAACTGCGGAGATACATACCACCAATTCTTGGTAGTGGAATGATGTTTAAAAGTAAAAAAATTGCGGAACAAGAAAATAGTAGGTTGAACGCCCGTTATGGTGCATAGAGAGAGAAATCCTATGATGAATTTAAAGGAGTTCGGTGCCATGGCAACAAGAAAAATATTGAGAAATCTAAATAGGTTAGCTATGAAAGGAGGTAAGGGTAACCTAAGCCTGGCCTAAAAAGTTTTGACACACAGATAGATTCGATCGGGAGAGGGTGAGCAAGCTTGATTATCGGGCCCAAGGAATTCAAGCTCGTACTCAGGAGGAATCCCAAACCGAATCTTAGCTAAGGAAAGGTCGTCGGATCGAAGTTTACAAGAGATGGTCATAGGCACAAAAAGATGGGCCGATCCTAAGGGTTCTGCCTCCTCAGAAGGCGGGTTCACCAAGGTTAGAGGGGTCAGGCTCCTAGAACAAGTCGACTAGGATCCCTCGCTAGGCATTTGGATCGAGGTAAAATCGAGGAATCATCCCAAAAATTAAAAAAAATAAGGTGTTTAAACTTCGACAAAAATAGAAAGAGCGAGAAAGCAAAGACTACAGAGATAATCCGAAAAAATATTGGAGAGCTGACCTAAATCGGCTGGGAAGAATAAGGAGATGATGAATGAAGCGAAAATCGAAGCGAGGTGCATCGAAAATTGAGAAAAATGGAGGAAGAAGCCTGAACCCTTGCTCAGAACGGAAAGAGGAACCAGAGGAAGGAGATGAAGATTTTAGAAGAAGTAAGGACTCGGAGGAGAAAGGCAAGTTTAAGTAGCCCCTAGAGTCACAAGACAATTATGATTGTAGATTTCCTCCAGCCGATCTCTGGTCGATGCGTGTCCTATTCATCATGGTAGAAAGCTTTCAACGGACAGATCTTTAATAATGCTGTACTTCAAGCAGACTTCTGATAAAAAATTCAAAAAATATCTTTTCGGATCACCGCGCATTTACGAAGCTTCGATGCCAGTCCGATAAAAGCCAAAATTTTCCATCCAATCCAGATGCGAAAAACCCAACAGGGTTGAAAAATTCGTCGAACTTTGGTAGTCTCCATTTTACTCACATCCTTCGAACTCGAAAGTAGGGGGACTAGTGTTGGAGATAAATCCATGCCTGCCGAAGTCCGACTAAGACTCTAACTCTTAATCAGTTTCGTCTAGTTGCAGTTATAAAAATCGAACCTCAACCCGTAGGAGTATTTGAATCCTGAATCATTTCGAGATGGCCGACCTCCAACACTGTGGACAAATAATCTGATTGATTGGAAAAATTGATTTTGGATTCGATAGAGCGTTGCGGATTCCTTCTCCAAACGAGCTTGAACGGTCAATACTTCTGCCCTAGAGAATCGGCCAAGTCTCCGACTCCTGTGCATCCCGTTCGATCGATCTCCTTTTGATAGCCTATGTGGCTCCACTTGGACGAACTTTCTTGGATCTCCTTTTTTTTTGGCAAAATCTCAACCAAACTCCTCCAACAGCTCAGCTTCTTTCGAATCATCCCCAGACGAACTTCAACACTTTATCGTTATTCACCAATGAGCGACCTTGAAAGTAGCCGAACCTCAAATGAACAGCAAAGACCAATGTTTCAATCATGCTTGCCTATTATGGCCATCAGTCAATATTTAGCCCAAGCGGATCCTTCATAGTCGGACTTCTTTCAGTCGAACGTCTTTCGGACTTCTTCGTCGGTAAACCCCTACCAAATTTCTCTTCTGATCGAATTTTTTCCAGCCGTCTAAAAGGACCACGGCGTACACCTTCAACATAGCAAATAAAAGCCAGCACATGGTCAATCCTGAGAGCCTCCGAACTCCTTCAGAATAACAACGCCCAAGAGCCCTTCATCGCCTGCAACTACCTCATCCAAACTCCAGCTATTGGATCTCCAACAGACCAGCACGTCACGACAACGAACACCACTCTCCATAACAAACCCCACATGGCCTCGAATGCCCCACTACCAAGCAGTTGCAGCTGTCACTATCAGTTTGTTATAGGCTTCGGACTATAAAAGGAACCCTCCAAATATATTTTTCCTAAGCTCTCTTCTCCTTCTCGATACTCTGCAACTTTCTCTACTGAGTACTTCATTTCTGTTGGTCGAAAGAGCTGATTTGATCGTCGGAGGATCTTGCCGAAGCCACCCACCCCAGGCTCTGGATGAGACTTATCTTGTAGGTCATTGGCAGCGATCTCGTCTTCTCCAACTCCAATGTTCCTTCGACGATGATCAAATTTTGCACCAACACCTTTATTTAGAGGTGACAATTTATCTTGCTCCAATCAAATACTTGACCCAGTAGATTTAGAGTGAGCACTACTATCATCCCAAGTCGAGATAGGATCGGTTGGAACCAAACTAGAGAATAGTGCTTTCCTTCAAAAGTGACCTGAAACCAAAAATAAGAGATTGTCTGGTGCGAACTCTTCAATACTTAAGTCAACTGTAGTCTTGAAAATAGCAAAGAAAAAAAAAAAAAAAAAAAAGAGGAGAAGAGAAGAATATAGAGTAGTTATCCTATATATAAGAACTTAGCCGGGACTCTCCTTCTCCTCTCTTTATACAGAAGGAAGGCCGTCTCCTATTATACAAATTCCTAGAATTAACCTGTGGTACTGGATCTTTTTTGCCTATATCACACATGATCCTTATGGATAATTGTTATACATATGAGGATGAAAATATTGGCCCACATGTGCATGGGCGAGGAAGTCAGCCTGGATCACGATGAGTCCGGTTAGACCAAGTCTTTTCCGAATAGGCTTGGCCGATAAAAGCTAAATTGTAGTCATCAATTAGTGTCATCGGTATAACGCCAAGGAGACTCCTCAGACGACGGCCGAGGTCAGAAAGTTAGAGGCCATTACGAATACATATCTCTCTATACATGTCCTCCTCAAGATTAAAAAAAATTAATTTGTATACCGAAAAACCAAGACTTTTGTAGCTTTATCCGCCCCGACCTGTCAAATCATCCCATGTTCCCACCCCACCGTGGCACAAGTATGAGAAGGGCATGAGCAATGACCCATCCGACACAAATCCATTGCCATCCCCACCTTTCATTATTTTCTCGAGTGAAGTTTTTACCCAGAAGCCCTAACTTGAAACTTTCTCCTAGTAGACATTTTCAGCATAGAAAGCTGCTAGAAAATATTTATTGACCATCTCTAAACCATCCAAAATATACTCTTTGCCCTCAAGAAGAGCTTATCAGATGCTAGTCACACTTCCGAATGAAAATTTAGACTAATAAGGCAAGCAAGGCCACGAGAGCTCACCACAAAGAAAAGAAGGATAATAAAAAGCTAAAATGTGATATGTCCTGATTAAGTTCAAGATGTCATTACCATAAAATTATTTCATCCAACATAAAAAAAATTCTTTGCTGCACAAAAAAAAAAAAAAAAAAAAAATCTTTCAAAACCGCCAATCACCAAAAAAAAAAAAATTTTCCCTGATGTAGCCCTGCATTACTAGAAGAGAGAGCAAAACCAGAAAAAAAAAAAAAAAAAAAAAAAAAAAAGCCCCATCCAAACCGCCAATCCTTAAAATTAGCATACAATAATAATAATAATAATAATAATAAAAGGACACTGATGCGTTGAAATACTCAAGTTCTAACGGCACGCCCCACCGTCGAGGAGAAGACTTTCAAAAAGGTGAGGCAGGAACATGCATCCACCACGCCCAAACCCGGTGGGTCGCACCAGCCAGCCGAAAATTTGCAAGACCAAGGGTGGAACAGGAAAACTCAAGGTTGCTTCAGCATCGTCCTCCAAATCATTCCATTGCGGATGTTTGCAAACTTAAATGTAGCCAAGCAAAGAATATTGTTTTGCAAAAGAAAAATAAAATTCTTCCGATCCACACTAAAATGCAGGGCCATGATGTAATTTACACTAGCAAGATTGCAACAAGCCTTTTTTTTTTTTTTTTTTCTTCTTTTTTTGGTGGAGAAAAGAAGGCTCTATGGATATGATACTAGGGTTATGCAATTTTGACATGGAGTAAAAACATGCATCACACCAATGCTTCAAGTTTCAGCCGCTCTGAAAAGAGTGAGCAAAGAAAGGAAAAGGTTGATGATGTCGATGTACAGAGCAACAGCTGCAAAAATATATTCATCATAGGAGTAGCGCTTTATCAAGTTATCAGTATCATAGATGATGTATCCACAGAAGATAATCGCAGCGAGTCCTCCATAGATCATAACTGAGATCCTCCCAAGTGGAAACAGAATCTGAGAAAGTAAAGAAAATGAATCAAGATCTTCTAACTGAAACTCAAAACAAGTTCACAAAGAAATCATGGAATGGAAAATGCTGGAGTTACCTGGATGAGGGCAAATATGATCAGGATCATCACTGCAGCGAACAGGAAAGGCCCAAGGAAGCTGAAGTCATAGCCTCTCCTCGCCGCCCAAAAGGTGTACAAAGTGAGACTCACCACAACCACCGCCGTAAGGATGACAGACTCAAGTATAACCTTCCCTGTTGTACCGATTAAAGATCCTTAGTTTTCCAAATTATGGGCAGTACCAGCCAGGTTGCAAATTCTTATGCTTGTATAAGAAAACAAGAAATTATATATCATAAGGACAACTAAATTAACCAGATGATAATTGAATAACATGCCATCTGGCAATTATAAGATCCAAATTGTAGAGTATCACATAGAAGACGGCTGTTCTTCTCAGGACTAAATGCATGATTTACGATAATGTTATAATTTGCTCCGCATGGTTATCATTTGCACCAGACTAGAAGTTATCAAATACACATGCATCCATTTAAAGGCCTCAAAATTGTTCAAAATCGCATCGAGCTCACAACAATACCTCTTCGAAGCACTTTTTCTTGAATTGTCCACGGATTGTAACCTGAGTTACCAACACCAGCACCAATGGTCCATCTTTTGTGATGTCTCTCAATGAGATCACAAGCATGAAACATTGCGGCAAAGATGCCATGAAAGAAACATTTATACTACTTCTCACACAAACGAAAATGTAAAATCTTGTTAAACACCAGTTCATAAACAGATCGATTATGACTCTGTCTGATTTAAGAATATTCTACTTCTTTTCTGGATGTTTCAATTCTTTGTAATATCTCTTTTTCTGAATTAAGGAAAAGGGTTTTCCTCCTCCTTTTCTGCTTAAAAGAAAAAAAAAGGGGGGATAAAACGCCCATAATCCATTATCACACACCATTTAAGACCTAAATACAAATAAAAAGAACATCTTTCGAGACCCTGAAAACAGGAAAATCTTTCCTAGGACTAGAAGTTTATGACAGATCTAATTCCCTCCCAAATTTTGATCCTCATGTTACAGCTATAAACTAAACAAGATTAGCTCATATATTATGCCCTCACTTGTCCCATAAAACTATCAACTTTCACATCGCGTCATTTTCCCCCTATATTAACAACCAAACAAGTATCCATTCTCCAAAAACACAAATCAAGTCCCTTTGTTGTCTCTAAACAAGGGTTTCGACCATAGACTGACATTTGCCAACAAATTTTCCACTCGTTTGGGCTAATAAGTAAGGTAACATTCTTCTAGTCCAATTGCTACAGTTAGGATTATCTACCAATTGGAAATATATAGAAAAGAAAAGAATTAGTTCTAGCTCAATCGCTACAGTTAGTATTGTCCACCAACCATGTTTTCAGCTAAACAATGGAATCAGATAGCAGTTTGTTGTTGAAAACATATAAGAAAGACAAGAATCAGTTCTTTTCTTCTGAAGTTTTCTAAAGGAAAGGAAACACTAGAAAAGAATCTTACCACTTGTGAAGGCGCACGTCAATCCAACTGCAAAGCTAAGAGACACTGTAAAAATTCCGAGGAAGAGATAATTCCAAGGGTGCGTCTGATGGTAGTAATACAGAGGGCACAACACTGGAACAAAAAATAAGATAGATTGGACATTTAGATACTTAAAGAAATCAAAAATTTTAGAAGAAAATAAACCAAAACCCAATAAACAATTAAAAATAAACCTAAAAATATCGTTCGAAGTCAGGATATCAAGAATTAAAGAATATAGTCTTGATTCCAGAGAAATCCCGAATACTCGCCAATTTACAAGAAAAGACGGTCGAATTTAAGAAAGCAACGGAGACTTGGATTTTTTTTTTTTTTTTTTTTTTTTTTTTGAGAACAATGAGAACCGAAAAAACCCCCCAAAAAATCACTTTAAAGCCCTGAAAGTTTCATTTCCAAGATAAGAGAGAAAGTATAGCATATTGATAACGCAAGAAATTCCGAAAAATCCTTAATTTACAAGAATAGAAGCCATAATTTAGGAAAGCACGGGAAACACTGGATTTTATGAGAAAATGAGATTCTTTCAAAAGGGGGAGTTAAAAAATACACTAAAAAATAACTTCGAAGTCATCAGCCCAAGATAAGCTAGATATCCACCATGTTTATGACAGAAATTCTCAAGAAAATCAAGAAAAAAATCTATAAACCCATAAGATTCTCCAAACTTCAAGAAATTAAGGAAAGACGGAAAGGAAAAGAAGGGAAGTACCAATGAAGGGGAGAATAATAAGAAAGATGTAGAGACCGAGGCCGGCGCCAGAGGAGACAAAGAAGTGGGAGATTGGGCGAACAGTGACGACGACGGCGGCGACAGCGACGGTGAGCAGCATCTGGACGGTCAGGATGGAGTAGATCTTCCGAATGAATGCCCACCGGAGATCCGGGCTCTCCAGCATCATCGGGTACAGCGGCCGGGGGCCCGATTCCACGTCCACACCCTTTCCATACGGCGGCCGGATCCACATCTTTCTCCTCTTGGGCGATCACCGAACTCTCCACACACTAGGAGCACCAGAGAAGAACGCAGAAAGAGCTAGAGTTTGAAATTGGACAGAGGGTTTCTTAGGGACGGGGTTTTATCGTGGAGAGGGAGGGGAATAAGGCGGGAGGAGAAGGAACGGAGCGAGAGGAGTGGCGAAGGTTCGAGACGAGCCCTGGCAAAATTACTGGTGCGACGTGGACACGTGCAAATACAAGTTTCTAGCGCCGTCTAAAGGGATCTTTTGCGGGTCTGCTGTTCTTGCCGGAGCAGAGAACAGTGGTCCACGCGGAGCGTGCAGCTGCCAGGTTTGCACTAATTTTATGGGACCCAGCGACAGCGGAGAAATTATTGGACTTTAGTGATGACTGTTGATAGCTGGCATATGTTTGGCATGACAAGGCAAGCAAAACATAATCGAAATTGGTTTAAGGTCATTTTAGTCAAATTCTTGTTTATTTTTTCAAAACTTTAATTTTAGGAGGGATAGTGGGACAATGTGGCCAGGGAGGGAAACCATGATGCATGGTTGCTTATCAAATTTTTCTATCAAAAATATATATAATATAAAAAAATTTAATTTATTTTAAATAAAATTTAATTATTATTTATTTTTATTATTTAATAATAATATGAGTATATATTATTTATAATATTAATTCTTATAATTATTAATAGCATCGTAGAAAAAAAATTTTCTCAATGAATCAAATTTTTTAAAATAGAAAGAAAAAATAATACTAATATTAAGATGTGCTAATTTTGATATGGTAATTCATTAGATGATTTTTCATCATTTATGAATGAAGGTATATTAGAATAGAAGAGATTTTTTGAGAAATGAAAGCATTCCAATTGTCTTAGTTTGCTTCTAATAAAATTCAATATGACTAGACATATTAAAAGATTCATCTTTGCATGTAAGTTTTTAGATACCATGAAGTCGCAATTTATAAGCTACTAGCACCCTAATGATGAGATTAATCTTTGTAAGATATCCATGCAAAAATAGTATCCACGCATTATAAAGAAAAAAAGTTCATCTAAAATAAAATGGAAGAAAATATTAGAGTGTTATCAAGTGTAGCTAAGAATAAAGTTATTAAATACTTCTTCTATAGAAAAAAGGAACATCCAAAAAAAAAAAATTTGTATAATGTATGAAAACAAGTTAGAAAGAAAAGTATCATTTACTCTTATATATGTTTTGAAGCTAATTTAGTAAATATTGTAAATTCTATCGGTGGATGGACTACAGTGCATTTGTACACATTACCGACAACTTGCTTCCTATCAAGAATGCCTATAACTAAAAATAAATAATTCATTATCACTAAAAATCAAGCATGTTCACATGTCAAGATAGTTCGATATTACAAAATAGTTTTAGATTCTAGATTTGGCTTAGATTTAGATAGGATCTTTTATTTTTTTTCTAGAAATTTACTTTTTGTTCTTAATTTGGACAAAGTTGGTTTTTATGTTTCTTTTGCAAATTCTAGACTTGATTTAAGAAGGTATTTTATAGTTGTTGGATCTTCTTTGCTATATGATGGTCTTTACAAACTTTTCTTAAATTATTTCATCAAGCAATCTTTCTTTGCAAATTAGGGTTGAAATTGAATTGAATATGGATCGGATACTAGTATATCCATATATATACTTATTTTATTTAATAAATATAGATATCAATATGGATGTTAGTCAGATGCAAAAATTCAAATCCATAATTATTTTAAATGGATATGGATATCAATTGGATATTTGAAGCATGAATATAAATATGGATATATTTTGGATAATTAAATTTTATGACCATAAAATCAAATGTATTATTAAGTAGATAATAAATCAAGTTAATAATAACATGTTAATATGCTTATTTATTTTTCATAAAATTTTATGAGTGCTATTTATAATTAAATAGGATTACAAGTAGAATTAGATATTCGGATATAAATCAGATGGTTGTCTATCTATATTTATATCCATTTTTTTTGATAGATATAGATACTAATATGGATATTAATTGGATGCTTGAATTCTATCCATATCTAAATATATTTAGATACTAAAATGGATTCAAACAGACATTGTCGATCCACTTTCATCTCTATTACAAACTCTTTTATTTGAAAAGTCCTCTATATTATAACATCGAAGACTATGGCATATCTTTGAAGAAAATGTCAAAAGGTTCATAAAGGATAAGAACTTAGGATCATTGAATTTCACCAACTTTATTACCTATATTGAACGCATAAAAACAAAGTTGACATATACATCTAAGAGAAGTGGTAGAAGAAGCGAAGAAACTTTAAAAATTATTCATAATAATATATATAGATATTTTTTAATTATTTAATAGATAAAAAAATATTTTGTCATCTTCATTGATGATTATTCATAACATATATATATATATACCTTTTGTTTGACAAGGTTGATATTTTTGATATCTTTAAGAAATTAAAAATAGAGGTAAAGAGATAATTAGGAAAAATAATTAAAGTGATTAGATGGGACAGAGATGATGAATATTATGGTAGATATATAGAGATGGGACTAAAATCTGGATCATTAGCAAAATTCCTAAACAAATAAGGCATTATACCATAATACACAATACAAAGCATACCAAATCAAAATAATATAGCTAAAGGAACAATTAAATGATTAAAGAAATAGTTCAGGCTATAATAAGTTATTGTATCCTATCTATTTTTTGTGTGATAAAACTGTAAGGACAACCAAATATATGTTAAATAGGATCTCTACTAAGGTAGTTCAAATAATCTTTAAGAGTTTTGAACTAGTAGGAATCCTAATCTGGGATATATGTATATTTAGGGATGTCCAGCTGAAGCCATAGTTTACAACCAATATGAAAAGACATTTATCATAGAATGACTATTGATTTTTGTATTGATTAAAAAGCATAAATTCTACATCCATCTCGTAAACTATAAAATGTAAGAGGAGAACTTCGAGGCATCATTTTTAAGAAAATATAGGAAACAATCTCTATGCTTAAGAAGCAAGTTGAGGTAATAATTTCTATTCTTATTTTTGAAAATAACTTTTAAAAAGTACCACTACTTTATCAAGATTCATCTCATGATGATATTGTTATTACTGAAGAAGCAACTATTCAACAACTACCATAAGTAGATTAAGAGACAGCTCTTTAGAAATCTACTAAAAAAAAAAAAATTATTATACATTTAGATATATGGTATATTTAACTGATATGGATGAAAAAGATGATAATTCTGAGACATTCTCACAAGCTATGAGAGGGAAGAACTCCTTATAATGGTTGGATACCATGAAAAAAAGCTAAGATATATAGAAAATAACTATATTTGAGATTTAGTTAATCTACCTAAAGAGGTACAACTAGTAAGTTGCAAATGGATGTATAAGACCAAAAAAAACTTTAATGGTAAGGTTGAATGGTATAAAGTCATACTTATGACAAAGGATTCATAGAAAGGGAATGCATTGATTTTAAAAAATATCTATTCTCCAGTCATCAAGAAACTCTTTTAGGATTGTCATGGTCCTCATTTTATTTTAAAGTTGCATCAGATGAATATAAGAACATCCTTTCTCAATAGTGATCTAAAGAAAAATGTTTACATACAACAACTTGAAGATTTTATTGTCAGTAGACAAGTGCATATTTGCAAATTAAAAAAAATAATTCTCATGTTCCTTGGGAAGAAATCAATCACTGTTATTCTATCCTTTGCTCTTGGACGTTCAGCATAACTTGCATAGAGAAAAGTGTAGGAATGATTTTCTGAGGTGTTTCAACATCGTAATAACTATAATTATCTTTATCTTCTGTGTATATGCTTTCTTTTTGTACTATTTTTTTAATTAAGGTCCCTTGACCTCTCCCTAATGTTTCAAAAAAAGAAAAAAAAAGGATTAGAGGATAACTTTTTCCTTTTCTTTTTTAGTTTCTCTGCGTCTAGCAGTGCTCCTATAATTTCCAGCTATTACTTCCACCATAATTTTAATGGTCTGATGAATAATAACATTTTGTTTTGATGGAATGATTAATGAATAATTTTAAACTAAGTTTAAAATAATTTCGGAAAAAAATTGAGGGGAAAACTACTGATCACATGCATAGCTTAAACTAGGAAGAAGAGTAACCCAAACTGAAAGTTATTGGAACCGATTAGAATAATATTGAAATGGATGAGAATCCAAAAGCGGTTGAGCAAATAGCGTTGGAAGATTCTTTGGTTCCTTCACGAAGTGGAAAGGAGGGAAGGATCCGGAGGCATCTACTACCATCTAACGAGAATGCTTGCCGTTGGAAGGCGCTGGATTGTTTTTGTTGAGTGGAGGACACGCCAGGGATCGCACTAAGTAAAACATCCAAGAAGAATTTTTGTAGTGAAAGTTGAGCATTGCTTCTAAGCCTTCTTTCCGTCATTCCGCAAGTTTCTAAAGTTGCCGTATAATTTGTGAGTTGCGTCGGTATGGTTGCCATGCCAACGCCATGCGTGTCTGAACAAGAAAAAAAGTGCATGGCTGGCTGGCTTTGAGATTTATATCAAACATGATCGAGATGAATTTGCAATGAGTTTATGCACAGTGTTTCGATGCCAATGATGAATCTCAAATAAAGTTCTACCGTGCGTCAACCCATATTTTTAATGTTTTTTCTTTTTATACATAGAAATTTGATTATGAGTCTTGGTGCAACAATAAAATTGCTTCATTGTAATCTAGATGCTACGGCTTCAAAACACGAACACATGGTGGTAGAAGCCTCATGCACTCGACACTTTTTTTTCCTCTTTTGTATATGTAGGGATTGTAGTGACCTCATGTGATTTTGAAAAAATAGGACCCTTTTAAATAATTGTGAGAAGTTCCAACGGTGTAAGCATCCAGAGGGCTTTTAATTGGTAGGCTACAGTACAATTGTATAACACAACAATCCAATTTAGATTGATTAAAAGGCCTTCGAGAAAAGGATACTAAGTTATTGGCAAAACATTGAGCTAAGTTTCGGATTACTATTCCTGCAAGTACTAGACTGGCCATGGGACTTTTAATAGACATATATACTTGTCTAGCTTGGCAGGCTATTGCTAGCTTGCCAATTATCAAACCACAGCTTCAATAATAAACTTCTTACCTTTGAGACATGTAGATTGATTTAATATCTTGCGTATTGGATGCCATCCTTTTTCACTAGATATCAATATTTTGGGACTATTATGAATCGTTAATTATTTGCTTGTCACGTTCAGATCAAGCATGCAATGGGTTTTCACACCGGATTGATATGAAAGCAACGTTTGCTATAGGTATCAATATAATACTTAGCACATGCAACGTTACATAGATATCAATATAATACTTAGCATATGCAACATACGCAACGTACGTACGTACTCCTAAGCATCGGAATCCAATTTGTGGTGGAGTAAAACTCTTCGCGACGCATCTCCATCTCCCAAATTTCCGGTATGATTTCTAATATTTATTTATCTATAATTTTATATTGAATAGATGCATATAATATGTTGAGATAATTTTGCAATGAAAATTCTATCATATTTTCACTTATCTAAAAATAAATCATATTTAATTTATATTTTTGATATTTTAAAATTTCATGTTTTTAGAAATAACCTACTTTGGACATTATTAAGCGGATTTTGCATAAATAATCCACTTAATTACACATTTAGGAGTTCTTGGATAATTACCTCTAGGCCTAAGCATGAGAAGGGCAAGAGCCTAAAAAAATATGTATAAAAAATTTAGAATATGTGTATTGGAAATATAGTAAATGTATCTCAGGCATTCATTAAAGGTATCTACCATTTTGTACTTGTACAAAATTGTTTTATAATTATAAATATCTATCATTCTGTAAAAAATAATTTGATATTTTCGATGTAAAAATTACATTATTAAACCACCATACCCTCACAGGACCCAAAGGCCGGATCCAGCCCTAGCATTATAAAGATTTAAAGGATATTTTTGGTGATAAACAATTGGTATTGGTAGCCTTTTTGGTAAGAGAATCACACCAAGATGAGTGTTAAGAATTTACCATTCTAGTTATATATATATATATATATTCTAGTTATATATATATATATATATATATATATATAAGAGTAAAAGACCTCTATTTTCATCAAAGTAAGAATTCTGATTAGCAAAATTCTATTTGGGAAAGATTCAAAAAAACAGGCAAGACATGGATGTCGCAGGCTGAAAAGAAAATGTTGTTATTTAGTTAAAAAGTAATGCTGTCGTGCCCCGAACTTGTGATTTAAAAATAAGGATCGATCGGATCACATATGAATTAGCTCAAAAAATAATAAATTTGAACACGATCAGAATCTGACCCTATCATATTTAATAAACAACTAATTTGATCCAATTTATTTAATTTATTTAATAAATAAATAATTTATAAACTCATCTTGATCTAATTTGATCCGACTCATTTAATTGACTTTTTTTTCACTCTCACTCTTGCTTCTTTTGGACCGACTCTACCACACAGCCCTCCGACGGGCTTGCTGCTCTATATACGATAGAGTCTCTCCTCGAGGTCACCCCTCTATCTCTAGAAAACTTCATTGAGGCCGGGCAGCAATGGTACTCCTCATAATCCATCCAAAAAATATTGTGGTAGGGGAGGTGCTTCCTAGAGAATCCCTGGAAGAGTGGTGACTTGATGCGATCGCCCAGTAGAACGAAGATGTTGTTCGGGTTGGACTAGAGTTAGAGTGCCAGAGAGGGATGAATGCAACACACGTAAGAGGAGAAGAAGGGGAGCAGAAAAACCTTAATCACCGCTGCGATGGATTATGGTGGGACATGGGTATGCAGGTGGGATTGTGGGAAATAGGAACCATGGATTTAAATTTTAGAATAAAAAATTCATGATTCATTTCCACCATCAATACTCTTAGCCCATTTAAATAGGACCATTAGTTTGATTTGACCCAATCCATGATATTAAACGTGTTAATCAGATTAGATGGATCGGACTCCTGAAATCTGAATGCAATCTAAATATTAAATAGGTTAAATGGATTGATATGTTTATGATCTAAATCTATTTAGTCCAAATTTAAATCCGTATATGATAGATCAAACCTGGGTTAGATTGATGGATTACGTCATATTTTGCTATCCCTATTTGAAAGATTATATGCGCCGAGCCGATGCTTAACATGCACGACACAAAAGCCCATGAAACCTGTTTGCTTGGGCAGGCCAACCACTAAACAAGTTCAGCTTTAAACCCATTCAGGACAACCATGTAAAAATCATCGGAAAAAAAAATAATAATAATAAATACTTATTATTTTCATATTTTACAATTCAGGATTAAGTTTGATCTTGTTTTTAAGCAGACATACCAAGCTTCTCTCTTTGTCATTTCTGTTATTTCAAGTTATTTATAAGATATTATCGGTAGAAAATATTGAAGAATATATGTATATATATCTTTTTAAATTTTAAAATTTATATATTTCCAAACTTTGATTGCCTTTAAATATTTATGCTTTATTTTATTTATGATATCGTTAAAGATGATTGATCCATGGCTAAACAGCTGACTCATAAGTCAAATATCAAAGTGCATTTAATATTTGACCTCCAAACTAATGAGAGAGAGTCTGAGTCTCTCAGTTTGAAAAGAAATCCACTTGGCGATCGATTTTGCAAGAGAATGCCGAATTGCTTTATTTTGCACTTTGATCGATATTTAGCCTTCGAATCAAATTGCCTCGACGTATAACCAATAACGTACTTCTCTATTGGGAAAAGGATCTTCATCATCATTGGGAAAGTAAAGGTGGGGCTCACAGGAGAGAATATATGGCGTCCCATATTGTATGGTAGAGAAGAGGAAGACGAGGCAAGGAATTCCACAGGAGTGGGTGAGGTTGCTGAAATGAGGCAGTCAGTGTGATGGGCATGGAGGAGGGAGACAAGTAGACGAGGGTGACGGAAGTGATGCATGGGAGTGGCGCAGATGGGGTGTGTGGGAGGAAGGCTGACTTTGGCAGAGGGGAAGGGGAGGATGAGGTTGCACAAAAGACCAAGGGTGATGTCATGACCGGCATTCATAAGGGTGGCAATACTTAATTAGATGGTCCTGGACCATCTGTTTAATAAAATGGCTTGGTTTAGATCTGGATTTTTTGTCCATTTAATAAATAAGTCGGTCTAAGTTGATAGATATTTAACCTAAATTTATGTCCAAACTGACTAGTTTCTAGTCTAATTCGACCTGTTTGCAACCCCTAGCTGGCGAAGAGGGGAGTAATATTGGAATAGGACGCACAAGGCCCAAGTACAGGAAGAAGAAGAAGATACCAAGGTTATCGTGAATACTAGAGAACATACCATCTACACTAATACACACATATGGACTGATATGTAGATATTATTTGCACTGATACACACATTTTAACAAATAACACATATAGCATACAACAGTATACACGTGTTTACCTTTTTGTTTTACCCACCACCCACCTGCAAGGAGACCGATATAAATTTTGGCCTGGTTTTTAGGAGATATATATGTTTTCTAATTTGATATACTTTTAACATTTATTGATACACAAGTTAGTTACTGTAGCCAAAGCATGTTAGTCAAATGTGCACGCACTTGGTATCTGATATACATAATATTCTATCTGATAGATACTTATATTTTTGGTTGCACCAATTTCTATCCTCTCTCTCTCTCTCTATAAAGTTATGCCATCTTGGTCATGATTTTCAAGACTCATCCTCGGATGCTCGTGCTAATCGTTCGCAACACTGATGACATCGACGTATGGCCACCGACCCGATCATGCCACATATGACTCAAGTTAGCAACTGCACAATAAGCTGGGATGAAGCAATCTCATTAGCTTATGTTCGATTTTTAGCTCGAATAAGAGCCGATCTCCTGGTCAAGATCTCACCGATGATAGGAGAGAAACCTACCGACCAACATCGATATGGATACATCTAGGATGAATCCTCAACTGTGAGCCAATCATAGTCCACCGCTTTCTTAGTCACGTGGATAATTGCTTGAAATCTTCCAACAAACTTCAAAATGTGAGCATAACAAATACCCAAGTCTAACAATATGGATTTCCTATCCTAACAATATATTGGACTAGGGCATAATAAATTCTGGTATCCCTCTATAAAGAGATAAGAAAGACATCCTCATGATAAGCTCAAGCTGAGATGAGGCTAAGCTAGGCTACTCTAAGCTTTTTCTCTTCATTTCTCACTCTCTCTCTCTCTCTCTCTCTCTCTCTCTCTCCATTCTGCTATGCTCAAACTCCGACTAACTTAAACATCAAAGGCTCCTCCATTAGAGAACCTCCTGATGTGTGAACTTTCTCTTACAGATTTTCAGCACCCCCTAATCCCCAGAATTGGTGCCCCACCTCAGCCACATTAGCAACCTCTAAAGTCTTGATGCAATAGTTTGGTGCTAGAAAGATTACAACAACCTAATCGGAGAGAGAGAATATCTTGATAAAATCATTCTGTAGCTTTCCGTCGATAGTCTACTTGATGGAGCCACCAGTTGTCCGTCTCTCACGGGCCTGCAGAACTAATATAGCCATATGTGATGGTGAATCCTCAGCAATTTAGCGATCTGGTCCACGAGGTTCAGGCATTGACCAACACTATCCAGCATCTGTAATAAACTATGGAGCAGTGGCAAGCCACTCAACCTGCTCCCTAGGCAGTGCCATCTCAGCATAGCTGCAGGGACTAATCCTCAATCCTGGAGAATCCTCCATGATAAGTGCATCGATCGACCTCAACCAATTAGTGATCGCCATCCTACTATGGGTCCATCCACGGCAGACGATGCCGACAATCCCTTGCTTTTTCTCATGGCGACTCGACACTGCGCTACTCTCCCTAGCTAGAAAGATAGCATCAGGAGGAGAACCTCAAGCAGAAAGTCCGCAAGATTGAGGGCCAATCGGTTGAGGTCTAGGTGGGTGGCAATGGGAATGATGAGAGTCTCGGCTTCAGTTTCTGGCCATCCTTCACCTACTCCATCCTCCAAAAATTAATTCCAAGTTAGTTCAAGATGCCAATGGTGGAGTCGTACGATACCTCCACTGACCTCTTAGATTACCTGGAGGGCTACAGGGCTCTCATAATACTCTAGGGCACTTCGGATGCCCTCCTATGCCTCACCTTCCTAGCAACCCTAAAGAAGGTGATATGAACCTGGTACTTCGGACTCCAGCTGAAGTCCATTTTTTCCTTCAAGCAACTTAGATGCCAATTCATTGCTCATTTTGAAAATAGTCGAGTCCAATCGAGAACCTTAGATAGCCTCTTTTTCCTCTACTAGGAAAAGGGAGAGTCTCTGCATGACTATCTCACGCGTTTCAACACAACTATGCTGGAAGTGCACAATCTGGATAAAGCCATTTTCATGTCAGCTTTGAAATGAGGCCTCCATTATGAGTGCCTTATCTTCTTTCTCGATAAGAAGTATCTAAGAAATTATGCCAACCTTATAGTCCAAGCTCATAAGTACATGCAAGTCAAAGAGGGCCGAATTATGCATCGATAAGAGGAAGATTAGGCCCTCAATAAGAAGAAATGTGCACGGGAGGACATGCAGCCACACCAAGCAGAATCCTCCCTACATGCACCCATAACAACTATGCTCTATTGACTGCCCCTTGAGCCTAGAAATTGATTGTCTGCTGCTCTTGATGTGGAGAACTTGGCGAAGAAGAAGAGGCTCCTTGATTGATGTCTTGATTATCGAAGAAAAATCAAAAATTCTTTTTGATTCTCTCACAAATCACTTTTTTTTTTCTACCTCTCTCCTCTTTCTTTCTCTCTCTCTCTTTTTCTCCCTCTCTCTCTTTCTCCCCGTCTCTTTCTTTGTCTCTCTCTGATTTTTTTTTTTTCACGACAACACTAATTTTTTTTATAGAATAAGAGTTTGATTTCTCCCAAAATCCATCAAAAATTAAGTTTTAGACTCTCAAAATAACTCAAATTAGGATCTGGATAATTCTGACCGTCAGATGTTGATCAAACGATCAAAAAATCACTCAAAAATCTCTTAAAATAACCCAGATCAAGTCGAATTTAATGTCAGCCATTGGATCGATCGTTGGATCGAATCTGGGCCGTCCGATCGCATAGAAATAAGCCTTCAGATCTTTAGTTTTATGTCTGAATGAATCTCAGCCATTGGATCTCGATCGAGAGTTGTGGATGCCGTCCATCAGCGCCTTCTTTTCGACCGTTCGATCGAATTTCAGTGAATATTGCCCGTTGGATCAGTCAGAATTCCTAAATTGCCCTTCGTGGATCATGCGCGATCCCGGTGTTGCGTGGACCGCCGCATTCTTCAGCCAATCAGAGTGCACCTCTTGCTATAAAATTCTCCAATACCCTTCAGATGGTCCATCGTGCACCGCAAAAAATGCTGACGTCATCCTGACGTCAGCGTTGTGTTAGCGATTTTTTTTTTTTGAAATTCGATTCTAGGCTTGTTTGAAGTCCGTTTTGTCTGAAATTTATTTCATCTGAATCAGAAAAATGAGATCTTCACATTGGTGGCCTTCTTTCCTACATAAAATTAATAAAAATATTAATTTTTAATAAAATAATTTAATTTATTTTATAATTTAATATTTTTATTAGTATATTTTTACCACTTATCAAGTACCTCCATCGACCTCTGCTAATGAAGACTCCATCGATTCGACAAAGTAAGTAGAAGTATTACCGCTTTCATCATGACCATGGTCATGATACCAAAGAGTGCCATCAACTCAAGGGCGAGATAGAAGACTTGATCCAAAGAGGCTATCTTAGCGAATATGTTTGAAAGTGACAAAACCAAGCATCCAAAGAGCCATATTAACACCAGCTTAATGAGAAGAATGATGACAACCGACCTGCGGCTAGTGTCATCGATATGATCTCTGGCTCTACAACCAATGGAGGGATAGAAGACCGAGCAGAGGAAGTGAAGAGATAATGTCAGTATGTTGCATGTTCATTGATTATGTTAATAAAAACATTCCTTCTTTCAATTTTGGCACAGGCCTCTCATTAAAGTGATTAAACCAAGCGTTGATTAATGCTAAGGGGCTAATCTTTTGGGAACCCCATATAGCTATCTAGCACTCCTTGTCCATAGATGAGTTGAGTGGAGGCCGAGGATAATGATGAAAGAGCCAACTCCTTGGAGAACCCACACAGCCAACCGACGCTCCTCATCCACAAACAAGTTGAGTGGAAGCTGAGGATGATGATGAAAGGGCCAACCCTTTAGGGATCCCATATGGCCAATTGGTGCTTCTTATCCATATATGAGTCGAGCAAAGGTTAAGGATAATAATAAAAAGGCTAATCCTTTAGGGACCTATACGGCCACTTAACGCTCCTCATCCATAAACAAGTTAAATGAAGGCCAAGGACGATGATGAAAGGGCTAATCCTCTAGAGATCTTGAATAGCCAACTAGCACTCCTCATCCACAGATGAGTCAAATGGATGTTAAGGATGATGATGAAGGGGCCCATGCATTAGAGATTCCATACGGCTACTTGGCACTTCCCATGCATTGATAAGTCGAGTGGAGTCCATGAGGAGGACAACCCTCCAGAACCCCATACGGCCAACTAGTACTTCTTCTCCATAGATGAGTCAAGTGAAGGACGAGGATAATGATGAAAGGAACGATCCTCTAGGGATCCTATATGGCTGATCGATGCTTCTCATCCATAGAAGAGTTTAGTGGAGGTTGAGGACAATGATGAAGGGACCAATCCTTCTAGGATCCTATACGGCCACCTGGCACTCCTCATCCATAGATGAGTTAAGTGGAGAATAAGAATGGCAACGAAGGGGCTAACCTTTTGGAGACCCCATATGGCCAACTGGTACTTCTCATCTACAGACAAATCGAGTGGAGGTCGAGGATGATGATGAAGGAGTCAATCCTTTAGGGACCTCATACAGTCACCTGGTGCTCCTCGTCCATAGACGAGTCGAGCGAAGGTCGAGAATGATGATGATAGAGAGATAATCCTTCAGAAATTTCATATGGCCAACTGGCGCTTGTCATCCATAGATGAGTCGAGTGAAGGCTGAGGAGATAAAAAAGGGACCAATCCTTTGGAGACTCCATATGGCCATCTGGTACTCCTCATATATAGATAAATTGAGCGGAGGCTGAGGATGATGATGAAGGGGCTAACCCTTTAGGGCCCCCATACGGCCACCTAGCACTCCTCGCCCATAGATGAGTCAAGTGGAGGCCTATGATAACTTGGCAAAGATAATCATGGATTGACTTTGGGTCAACCTCACATGATTCTGCAGATTATCTTAGCTTTAGTCCAGATCTCTAAAATTATATTCGGAAGGGCACCGATGACAATGACAATCATGAAATTTTCAGACATCAGTTTGAATCCCGATGACTGGATTAGTGGACCGATTCTTTAAAGATATCTTGACTTAGATTGAGACCTCGAAAATAGTAGTCGACAAGGTGCTGATGATAAGGAGATATCCTAATCCAAGTCCAGACCTCCAAATCCCTCGAAAATATCTTGACCCTAGCTAAAACCTCTGAAATACTATTCGATATGGCATCGAGTACAAGAAGCTATCCTGACCCAAGTTAGGACCTCCATAAGTAAATATCTCAAAAGCAATATGATGACATATCCTGAGGTCAAGTATTACCTCATGCAATCAACTTGGTGAAATCTATCTTAGAATCAACTCAAAAAAGGCCTCAAAAGTTTACCTCAGAAATCTGCCTCAAGCCATCCATACCTTATAAATGTTTTGAGATCCATGAAGCACCAACTCTGTTCGGATAATTAAGGCATGATTCATGAAGTGACTTGTCAAATCAACATTAGATTTTATGAAATGACATGCTGGTTCACCTGGAGAGCTGAGAGCTCTGATTTGCTAACTCGGATATGCTTCGAGGGCTATCCCCGACAAGTGCTATTTTCTTTATCCAAGTCAAATGCCTTAGACTTGCAAGTGGAGGACAAGTGTTATAGAGTTATGCCACCTCAGTCATGATCCTCAAGACTCATCCTTAAATGCTCATGCTAATCATCCACGACACCGACGACATAGATATATGGACACCAACCTAATGATGCCATAAATAACTCTAGTCAACAACTGAATGATAAGCCGAGATGAAGTTATCTCATCAGCTTCCGTTCGATTCTTAGCTCAGATAAGAGTCGACCTCCTGGTCGGAATCTCATGATGATGGGAGAGAAACCCCCTGACCAATATTGATGCGGATACATCCAGAATGAATCCTCGGCTATGAGCCAATCATAGTCCACCAGCTTACTCAGCCACATGGACAAAGGCTTAGAATCTTTTGATAAACTCCATAACATGGGCATAACAAATACCCACATTTAACGACCTAGATTCTCTATCCCAACAACCTATAGGACTAAGGCATAACAAACTTTGATATTTCTCTATCATGGATAATACTTTGGCACCTGATCCAAGAGGGTAGAAATGCTTCAGTAGTTGACCTCAGTATCGATCCCTAACTTCATTATCAGCACCCTCGATCAATAGCTACTGATCCTCACTTCGACCACCCATCTCTATCTCGACATCAGCGGCCAATGCCTTTCTACCAACCTGCTTGATGGCTGCCCCCATTTCCAAGAGGACCCCCAAATGCTACACCTTGGTCCAAGCTTTTATGCACTAACCTCCACATCAACCCTAGCCTAAGCACTCACCGCTAGTTCTTATCTCCAATAGTACAATTGTGGATTGTCAAGTTACATCCCATCCACTTGCACTCCGATTGTCATATATGGGAAGATTGATCGAGGACTACCATGCATCCCTTTCAAATTAAGTAATTAAAGAAAGAAGTTGACCACATGTAGAATGGGGTCACATCAGTCTTCTAGCCCCAGACTCTCGAAATCTAGCTATCAAAAGAAATGGCTGCCCACACATGGGATCAAATCACATTAACTGCCAAGTCCCAAGGCCTCTATTGACCCCATGATTGATTTTGATGATCGTTAAACTTTGAGTTTTTAAGTATTTAACCATATATTTTAAGAGTGGATGTAGGTCTTTTCAGGTATTCAAATTGAAGAATTAATTTAAGAAAAGATCTACACAAAATCACCAAGTTGAGGATTTCAAAGAAGAAATTTTGGATTTGAGACTTGGTGATGTCGACCCCAAAGCAAAAGATGTCGACCCCTATCTTGAAATGAAGTAAAACGGTGAAAATTTCAAGTTTAGAAAGGCCAGGTATCGATCCCAGAAGCAAAGGTGTAGACTCCAGCTTGTTGGCACATGTTGGCATGTAGAAGAGATGATCTTTGGGTCGACCCTTGTGCTAGAGGATGACCCCTGGGTTGATCTTTGTTGCATAGAATAGAAAATAGAACACAAAATTTTTTTAGATCCCAGAAAGTATCAACCACAGCAAAAAGTGTCAATCCTAGAGCAAAATGTGTCGACCCCAAGAGAAATGATATCGACCTCAAGCACAGGATAGAACATAACGACTAGCTTTTTGCACTTCTCCAACGGACATTTCTCCACTCCAATGGCAAGTCCAAGCTATCTATTAGCCAAAACTTATTCTTGAGCAACTCTAAAGTATAAAAAGAGCAAGAAAAATATTAGGAACAAGAGATTAAGGGATTTTAAAGTAAAATCTTTTTGGTTTTAAGAGTTTTTCATTATACATTAAAAGAGGAAAAATAGAGAGGAACTAAGCTTTGATTTCAAAGAACATTTAAAAGTTATCTTCTACAACATCTCAAGCAACCTCTTAGTATCATTTGAAGAGAAATGAAGTTTCAAAAAAAATATATATATTCAGCCACTTCTTCAAGCCTCAAAAGAGTTTTTTTTATTTTTATTTTTATGCTAAAATTAATATTTTATATTTTTGTTTCTTTACAAATTTCGTTGGGGGAAGAAACTTAAGGATTTGGCCCATCTAAGCCCGAAATTGATCTATATAGATTTTGGTTGGTTAGCTTGAAAAATCAACTGGATTAATAGTGAACCATAAAAACTATCGAGACAGGATTGTGGTTGGTACTTGGCAAAATCAACTGAATTTGTTTATGATCCTGGATTAAAATAAATATACTATAATCTAGAGATTATAGTAGAATTTCTAAGGGGATGGCTTAGAGAGTGGATGTAAGAATGGGTTGCTCAGAACCGCTATAAAATTTTTATGTATTTGTGCTATGCATCTTTCTCTATTGCTTTATATATCCTGCATGCTTTAAATTGCTAATTACTTGCTGATTTTGTTCATCTCTTTATTTATAAGTTCTTATATATTTAATTCCGCTGTACATACTACTCAATTATATTAAGTTGAATTAAGTTAAGTAAGGCACATACTTGTTTAGAGATAAAATTAGCCAAGATTTTTTATAAATCCTATTCACCCCCCTCTCTCCTTCCGTTTAGGTTGCTACCTCTAGACAATAAGTAATACCAAAGCAAGTGCTCTAATATTATTTATTGACCTAGTGGTTAAAGAGCAAAAGATCAAATGGCAATCCTAAGTGGTGTTTTATTTGTTGAGAGCCAATCCACTTCTAGACCACCACTATTTAATGGCACTAATTATATCTTTTAAAAAATTAAAATAAAAATTTTTAGACAAGCTCTAAACTATGATTTATGAAAAATCGTAACTAAAGGATCTCATATACTCATAATAACTATAAATGGCATGATTCTTCCCAAGCTGGATAAGAAATGTGATCAATTTGATAAAAGGATGGCTCAATTGAATGCAAAAACCATCAATATACTTTATTATTTTTTAGATGTGTATGAGTTTAATAGAATATCATCTTGCATATTGGCAAAAAAATTAGGATATATTAAAAATAACTCATGAAGAAATAAGTCAAGTTAGAGAATCTAAAATTAACTTGCTTGTTTACCAATATGAAATGTTCAAAATAAGAAAAATATGAAACTATTTTCAATATGTTCACCAAATTTACTAAAATTATTAATGCTCTTAATGGTCTTGGTAAAACTTATTCTAACTATGATCTTATTTACAAAGTGCTTAGATCTTTGCCCAAAGAATGGAAAGCTAAGATGATAGCAATACAAAAAATGAAGGATCTTACCAAGCTATCCTTAGAAGAGCTCATGGATTCTCTTATGATCCATGAGATACATATGGCTCAAAAGGAAGAAGAAGAGGAGCCAAGAAAAATAAAGATCATCGCCTTCAAGTCTACTTCCAACTTTCAAGAAAGCGATGACTTGGAGGAAGATGAAGAAGAAGATGATGAGGATATAGTACTTCTTTCAAGAAAATTCAAGAAGTTTTCCATTAAGAAAGATATGAAGAAAAAGGAGAAAGAAGAAAAGAAAGTTGTCACTAGCTACCAAATACACTCCAAAAAGATGAAGAAAAGTATATTACTAGGAATTTAGAAAAATGGTAACATATCAAGCTCGGATAAGGAATAAGAAGAAAATACAAACCTTTGCCTCACGACTATGAAAGATAAGGTAAATTCTGAAAACTCATCCAATTTTACTTTTAATGAATTACTTAATGCCTTTAATGAATTAATGCATGAATTTAAAAAATTAAGATAGAAAAATAAGGAGCTTAAAATGAAAAATCTTAATCTAATGGAAGAAAAGAATTCTTTAGCTATAGAAAAGAAAGAATGGATTAAATATGAAAATCTTTTAGTTGAAGAAAATATTGAGCTTAAAAATATATATACATTTTAAGATTCTTCCTAGAAGAAAATAAAAATCTTTTGAATGAAAAAAAAATGCTCTTAGAAAAAAATGAAAAATTAAAAAGAGATATTGAAGTTTTGAAATCTATTGCTAAAAAGTTTACCATTAATTTTCAAAATCTTCAATCTATAGTAAAAATTAATGAAACTATTTTCAATAAAATAGAAACTAATTTTAATGTTTCAAGAAAACAACAAAATGCTAAAAATATTACCACAAGAGCTTCAATAAAAAATCATACTATTAAGTGCTTTAAATATAATCAAAGTGGTCACAAAATTTTGAAATATAACTTTAAAAGAATTGGCCAAACTTTAATTAAATAAATTTGGATTCCTAAAGGAACCTTGAACACTAACTCTTATGTAGGGCTGGAACTGGGCTCGGACTGGCCCAAGATCTATCGGGCTGGGCCGACTTTGGGTCGGGCTTTGGGCTAGGCCCGAGATAATTTAGGTCAGGTTTGGGCTTAAATACAGAGCCCATTTATCTTTCGAGCTGGGCTGGGGCATATCTTTGATCTAGCCCAAGCTTGACCCGAACCCAAGTCCAAATATAAGCTCGATCAAAAGCAGCCTGAGCTTGGCCCGAATTTGAGCCCATACAAGTCCGATCAAAAGCCCATATTTATCCAACCCGACTAATACTGAAAGTCTGAAACTGATATTAATATAGCCCGAATATTCTGGATGAATGGACCGAAACCCCATCCGCTTCGGTCTCCACTCGTCTCTCTCGATTGCCCCCATCGAAGTCTCGAAGAAGCTGAAGAGCCGTTGCCCCTAGCCCTCCTGACTTCTGGTCCGTGTCCGTCCAACATCACCATCTTCCATCTTCCCCCATTGCCGTTCGCCATCTTCCATCTTCCCCCATCACCGTATGCCATCTTCCGTCTTCCATCTTCCTATTTTCGGCTATCACCCTTCACTATTTTAGGTATGTATCCTACCGAATCCCCCTTCCTCTGGATCTCCGATTCTCCAGTCTTAAGATTCTTCAATCTATTTTCTTTTCCTCTTGAAATTAGGGTTTTGAAGTTGTATCACTGGAGACTTGGTTCATAGTTGATTCATCTCCACGGAAAGAAGGGAACGGCCAAACAGGCTTCGATTTGTAGTTAATATCTAGTTCTAGAGGTTCCTTGGAAGGTCAGTTCTTTTTCATTTTTTGCTGGTTTTTTAGTTATTTCTTTTAGTCTAAGATTGGTCAATGGATGAAAAAAATGTGATTTTTTTGCTATTGGCATGTTTTTCTTCGATTTGGTTATGGTAAATAGTGTGTTATTTATGCCTTTGGAACCCATGGAATCCAAAAGAAGTCGATTTTAGGAATTTTTATGATTTTCTGATTTATTATTGTTTGTTTATCACCAAAATCTCCATCTATTTGTACACAGGTTTTCATATGAGTTATTTCTTTTGATTCTCTGGCAGAGTTGATCCACTCAATTTTTGCTGCTTAGTTTAATCTGTTCTTAGCTCCATGATCTGAAATTTTGTTCTTTGGTTCCCCTTTCAATCTTTGATTATAGGGTTTCTATTGTTTTCTTTTTAAAACAGGGGAAAAATATAAACAAAATATAAGAAACCCTCAGCTCTTCTACTCTTCTTGCAGTTTATAAATAAGAAGAAAATTACTCTGCTCGCAATATGAAATGACTATATTGATCTCAGCTCAGTTTTAGATAGCTAAGTTCAACTTCCAAAGCCACTGCATCATAACATGATTAAAAAAGATGCTTATTTGGTGTTTGACTTAATACCTGATCCTATACCTCAAGGGTCTGGAACTCTGGGTTGTTACATAAATCAGGCTACAACATGGAAATCATCATTGTACAACTAGGAATGGCCGAATATAACCTAACTTGGGGCAGTATCTATTTACTGTAAAAGTCCATTGTCTTATTTTTCTCTTCTACTTGATATTCATACAATGGATGAGAAGTAATTTATGTTCTTATTTGGATAGATTGTTTTATTAATGTCTCATTCTAAAATGGATGAAAATGAGACCCTTGAAGATATAAGGGATAGAGATGATAAGGATGAAGATACTATTAAAGCTACTGAAAGTGACAAAGGTTCTAAAAAAAGATCTTGAATATGGAATCACTTTATTGAGGAAAGAAAATATGATGGACCAATAGTTATATATAAATATTGCAAAAAATATTAAGTGGCAATACTAAAGGAGGAACAAATCATCTAAAACAAAATCTTGAAAATGTTTGCAAGAAATATCAAAAAAATTTGGTAAATCAAATGTTTATAGTAGCAAGTTCAAAAGATCTGGTGAAGTCTTTTAAATTCAATCAAGAAGAGAGCAGAAAATTGCTTGCAAAATTTATTATATGTGCCAAACTTCCATTTCGTACTATTGAGCATCCTATTTTTTCTGATTTTATGAGATCTGTTCAACCATTGTTTAATATTATTGGTCGTAAGATAGTAAGAAGTGATTGTATGGCTTTGTACCAAGCAGAAAGAAAAAAATTGCATGATAAATTTAAGAAATTAAATTCTCGAGTTAGTTTCACTACTGATATTTAGATATCAAATCAGAAAATTGATTATCTTTCTCTCACAGCATATTATATTGATTCTAAATTTATTCTGCATAAGAGGATAATTAATTTCAAGAAACTAGCATACACTCATACAAGTTTTGCAATTGAAGATGCTATTGAAAAGTGTCTTGTTGAATGAAAACTGGATTCTAAAATATGTGCTTTTACTTTAGATAATTGCTCTACAAATGATGCTGTAATTAGAAGGATTCAAGATCACTTTTGTCATGGAATGCTATTTAATGGGGAGTATAGTCATATTAGATGTTGTGCATACATATTAAATATTATGGTTCAAGATGGGATGAAAATAATTCATGAAGCCATTGAATATATCAGGAAGATTATTAGATATGTATCTGCATCTCCATCTCGAATGTAAGGATTTAATGAAATTGCACAACATATGAGACTTCCTACTAAAAAAGGGCTTACTTTGGATGTTGCTACAAGATGGAATTCCACTTATGAAATGTTGACTGATGCAATTACTTATAAAGATATTTTTAGTAGATATACAACTGAACATTCATGTGTGTGCCCCACCAATGATGAATGGAAATAAGTTGATGTAATTGTTAAATTCTTAGAAGGCTTTCTAGATGCTACTAAAATATTTTTTGGTTACAAGTATCCTACATCTAATTTTTATATCAAAGAAGTTTGGGAAATTAGAACCTTATTGATCTATGAGAATGTTGATGCTAATGATACACTAAAGCAATTGACAAATGAGATGCAAAAGAAGTTCAACAAATATTGGTCTTAGTGCAATATTTTTATTGGTCATTGCTTCTATTTTGGATCCTAGTCAAAGTTGATATTTATATAGTTTTGTTATCAAATGGCATTTGATGTGGAAGAGAGCAAGACAAAGATTGATGAGGTTCGTGCTTATCTTTATAAATTTTATAATGAGTATGCAGATGCAATAAGAGTGCAGCCTTCTATCAATTTAAGTGAGTTAACAACTAATTTTGATGGACAAAGTCATATAACTTTAGTTTCTTTTTTTAACTTAAGTAAATAAAATTTGGCATGAATTTTGCTCAGTTTAGAAATTAAAGTTCTTCAAAAAGGCCAAAGAGATCAGAGCTGGATAGTTATTTAGATGATGATGTACTTTCTGATATGAGGGACAAGCAGTTTGATATCTTGGAATGGTGGAAGAGCAATGCAGCAGTATATCCTATATTTTCGAGAATGACTAGAGATATTCTTATTATTCCAATCTCTATTATTTCATCAAAATCAATATTTTGCACTGGTGGTAGAGTTGTAGACCAGTATCAGAGTTTATTAAGCCCATCTACAATCAAGGCTTTAGTTTGTACCCAAGATTAGCTTCGTGAAAAATATAATGAAGGTATATAAATAATTTAAATTTATGTTATATTTTTTAATTGCTCATAGTTTTTATATTTTAAAGATTTATGATTGATATGTGTGTTAACAGTTATAAATAGCTCAAACGTTTTAAAGTTGAATGTGGATGATGGCACCCTGGAGTGAGCCGAGCAATAAAGTTGGGATGTGGATATAACATCTATGTGTAGATATCTCCACTACTACAGAAAAGAGCTATGATAGCATATACTACAGTAGTAATTTTCGAAACCACTATAATAACTTCTACGGCAGCGGTTACAAAGAATCGCTGCCATAGGTTAATCTATGGTAGTGGTTATGCCCAACTGCTACTATACATCCGACATATGGTAGTGGTTTATACTAACCATTGCTATAGGTCAATATATGGTGGCGATTACACATAACCACTGCCATAGGCTAGATCTCTGATAGCGTTTAGAGTTAACCACTGTCATAGGTTAATCTATGGCAGCAGTTCTTTGTAACCGCTGTCGTAGGCTCAACCTATTGCAGTGGTTAGGCATAATCACTGCGATATTTTTTTTATATTTTTATTCTAAATATTATATAATTTTAAAATTTAATATTCATATTTATTATTTAAATAATTATCATTAGAGTATCATCATAAAAGATTGCCTCGATCCAATGGTTCTAGCTTCATCGATTAGAAAAATTTGATTTTGGCAATCATAAATGATGACGCGATGATCTGATAGATGAAGACCTCCGATGGATCCAAAAATCTACAACGATGATCTTAGTGATGTTTGTAATATACTATCAAAGTTTCACTTCAATTGGATATCATTATCATGGTCAATTAGCATGGGATGATTTCGACCGTTAAATAAAAAATGAGTGATCAAAGGATCAGACGGTATCAATTATGAGATAATTTTTTAGATAAATGATCTTGACTACTATTTTAATCATTGTTATGATGGTGATCAAAAAATTTAAATCATTTTTATAAAAACTATTTATGTTAAGCAAATCTTGTAAAAGCACAAGCATAATTACCAACGAAGTTTAAGAATGAGTATTAAACGACGTATAGTTTTAGATCATTCTTAGATCCACGATTTAAATTTTATAATAATTATTATAAAAATAATTAAAATAGTAGTCAAGATTATTTATCTAAAAAATTATTAAAATAGTAGTTAAGATCATTTATCTAAAAAATTATCTCATAATCGGATGTCGTCTGATCTTTTGATCACTCATTTCTTATTTAACGATTGAAATAACTCCATGCTAAATTGACCATGATAACGATATCTGATTGAAGTAAAATTTTGATAGTATGCTATAAACATCACCAAGATCATCGTTGTAGATTTTTGAATCCATCAGAGGTCTTCATCTATTAGATCATTACATCATCGTTCGTGATCATTGAAATTAAATTTTTTTGATCGATAAAGCTAGGACCATCAGATCAAGGTGGTCTTTTATGATGACACTCTAATGATAATTATTTAGATAATGAATGATGAAGATGGATATTAAATTTTAAAATTATATAATATTTAGAGTAAAAATATGAAAAATTGATTTTCAATCTATGGCAGCCCATAGGTCTATGACTATGATTTGAAAACTACTGCCATAGATTGGGTTATTTTTGCCCAGCCTACCCCCAAATTATTTTTCTTTCATCGATTGCTCTCTCTCTCCCTCCTCTCTACTAATGGTTGGTGAGACCTCATCCCTTTCTTTCCTTTCTCAACTGGTATTGCCTCCTCCGCTTTCTATTGGCTCCTCGATCGGTGCTGCCTCCTTCTTCGCCTCCTATTGGCTCCCTATACGATGCCACCTCCACCCATGCCTCCCCCTTCTTCCTCGGTCGACGTTGCCACCTCCTCCCTTTTCTTCCCCTTCTTCCCCGACCTAGGCCTACAGCTCCTCCACTGGGCCACCATCCGCAGCCCACCCCCCCCCCCCTCCGACTCCACCCGCAGCCCACCCCCCGGCCTCCCTATCACCGCGCCACCCCCTTTCTCCTTCCTCGACCGACTTGGCCGTCAGCTCCGCCACCTCTCTTTCTCTCCTCTCTTCCCTCAGCGTTGCTGCTAGCTCTACCACCTCCTCTCTTCCCTCGATCCGACCCCCCTCCCTACTATATGTCTCTCTCTTTTCTCTTTTTCTCTCTCCTTTTTCTTTTTCTCTCTCTTCTTTCTTTTTAACTCACCGTCTCTCTCATTTTGTACGTGATCTCTAGCACCGTCGTCTTCCTCTAGCACCACTACTGGCAATCCTCGGAGCTCTCTATGTGATCCCCTCTCTATAGTCACATGTATGATTTTTTTTTTAAAATTTTATAGTATTATTTATTTATCATTTATAATATTTTTAATAATATTTAATTATAATTTTTATAATAAATATTATAAATATTTATTATAAAAATTATAATTATTTATCGATCATGGGTCATGTCGGTGGATAAGAGAACTCCTACCGACTGATTTTGGACCGTGCCAGTGGGTTCTAGATCGGGTCGTGGCATGTCGGCGATCATGGAGGGCCCTAGGCCATGCCTTATCGACGATCGTGGATGGCTCTTAGGCCATGCTGATTGATAAAAAAATCTCCATCGGTGGATTGTGGACCATGTTGATGGTTGTGGGTCATGCCGGTAGATAAGAGAACTCTTGCTGGTTGGTTCTGGACCATGCTGATGGGTTCTAGGTCGAGCCATATCATGTCGACAATCATGAATGGCCTTGGTCTGTGCCGTGTCGACGGTCGTGGATGGCTTTTGGGCCATGTCGGCCAATAAAAAAATTTCCATCGATGGGTTCTGGGCCGTGTCGGCAATCATGAGCTATGCTAGCCGCTAAGAAAATTCTCACCCCCACCAGCGGGTTCTGGACCATGCCGGTAGCTTTGGGCCATGACGTGCTGGCAGCCTTGGATCCTAAGATGATAGATTGTTTATTTACTGCTTCTTTACTTATCCCATGACTCTCAGCCTTAAATCATGAAAATATAAACAAATCAACTTATTACTTTGCTAAATGCTGCCTTAGGATGATATTGAGAATCCGTAAAGCTTCTTGACAGTTTTTCGTATCTTAATACACATGTAAATATATAATACAGTAATGCTGAATGCTGTCTTAGGATGATACCAAATTTGATGACGATGTTGGATCATGTATGCAAAGTGCTCCTCTAGGACAAAACTGACTTAGTACTGTCGAGATCCTAAATACATTTGTCAAGAGTGATGGTGATATCTATATTATAGATGCCACTAGATGATGACTTCAACATTCTGGTATAAATATTAGAGTCTATTTATTGATGCTATACCAATATTATTGTTCAACATATTATATTGGTTAATGTTCATTAACGTTGCAGGTCATGATGGCATCGAAATGCCATCTAGCTTTAATCCCCGTCCCTCAATGGGTTACATGGAGCTGGGTATCTGAGAAGTAGTCAATGCATACTCCATCTACCTCCGCATCGACTGCTCAGGGATCATCGACATCTACTCTATGGCATCTGAGCCTCCACCGTCAGCCACATCTCCAACACATGCTCCGACATCGACATTTAGGTGTACATTTTTGTTATGTTATTTATTTATTTATTTATTTATATAGTATTTGTATACTTATATATTTGCATAACGTATTCTCATTATAGGTACATCATCCAGTGAGATATTTTATGATCCCACAGACATGCCACATATGTGAAACCGCCAATATCAGGTGATGGTGCAGTATGATGCAGAGGGAAGGCTAGTAGGGGAGATCGCACTACTACTACAAAAAAGGCTACGACAGCGGTTCGTAACCACTGCTGTAGTTCAAAAAATTATCATCATAGGCTATGGCAATGGTTATTTAATCGTTGCTACTGTAGCTCTCGCTGTAGCTCTATGATAGTGGTTGTTGTAGCGGTTGTTTGAACCGCTGCCATAAATAGCCTATTACAATAATTTTTTAATCACTTTTATAGATCTAATACAGTGGTTGATACCGTTTGCACCAGAAACCTATGGCAGCGGTTGGCACGGATATGGCAACAATTATAAAACTACTGCCATAGAGCTTGAATAATTAAAAAAAATAAAATTTTTATTTTTTTATATATTTTATCTGATAAATATAGATATATAATACAAAAAAATATAATAAATACAAAAATTATTTTGAAATACTAAAATTTTATTATTGAATAAAATTTATTATAATATTTTTTTAAAAAATAAAATACATCAAAAGTCTCCTAAATCTACATTATCGTCATCATCATCATCCGAAGTTGGAGTCGGAGTCGGAGCTGGAGTTGGAGTTGGAGCTAGAATGCGGGCCAACATATCTTCGAAGCTCGTGACTCCAAAATACGTATTGAGCATCAACATCATGTCTCTCATGATGCTATCCAGATGAGATACGTGCTCCTCAGCTCGATCTGCCCACATCATAGCATGATCTGCCCATGCCAACGCCTCCTCAAGCTTCTTTCGACTAACGACATCGAAAGTCTGTGAGGAGACGCTTGCCTCGGATTAGTAGCTCATCGACGTATGTCCAGGCCTGCATCAGATCCTCCCAGAGTGCTCAGGCCCCAAGACCTGAGAGAGATGATCATGGAGCCCAGAGGTATCTGGGCCCTCACTCGCGAGCACATCTAACTGATCCTATAATTAATAAAATTTTATAAGAAATGCTATAATACTAATCATATATATTAATATATTTAATACTTATAAAAAATACGTTCGATTTCGGCATTCATCGATCTGCCCATCTTATCCGTGCGGTTGGATCGAAAGATCTTGCTATGGCTAGGCATCACTCCATCTCTCATCAGCTATAACAAAGAATAAATTTATTAGAAAGATAATAAAAAAATATGAATTTAATTTATCTAGTAAAATTTAGAATTAATTACTTTTCTATGCATATGACTAGCCATAGACTCACGGCATAGAGTGTGCGTATACTCCTGGGCTGCACGGTTCTTTCGGTTCTAATGGAAGATAGTCTAACAAATATTTAAATAAATAATAAATATTTAAAAAATATTTAAATAAAATTTTAAGCGTATTGAAAAATTTAAAAGTTAGAAATTTTACCTTGAACTCCTGGCTCCTTCAGTGTCTAACCATCCTCTCCCACTAACTCGGAGGACAGTCCTGTATTCAAGGAACAAGCTCCTTTGGAGTGTCTCATCGGTACTCGAGCCATCCTTTGTAGAGCTTGATCTTATAACCCTGGTATAACTTTTCGATCTTTCTCAGTCGGACATTTTGAGCCCTCTCATAATCGAAAAAGTCGTACCTTTTCTGTACAAAGTTATCAAAAATCAGTTACCAAATTATTCTAATCAAACATATATAGTGTAAACATATAAAATGCATAAATATAACTAAGACGTATGTACTTACCTATATCTCTTCCCATATCCAGTCCCTGACGGCAGCATCCATCAAATGCCAGTCTCTGAGCTCTAGGGGAATGATGTCTGACCGCCTCACAAGCACTTCAAAAAAGGAATGCATCTCTCGTGCGATCTTTCCTACCGACCTCACCTCCGCATCGTAATAGACCATCATCTAATGTTGGCGGTTCCACATGTGTGCCATACATATGGAACCACAAAATGTTCGGTTGGATGATGCATCTGCAATGCAAATACGTTATGCAAATATATAAGTATACAAATACTATATAAAAAATAAAATTATGCTAATATAATAAAAATATACACTCAGATGCCTGCGTAGTAGCATGTATTCCAGATATGGACGATGATAGAGGCTCAGCTGTCGGTGGAGTAAATGCTATTGGTGGAGTAGATATCGTCGGTAAAGTAGATGTCAGCGGTGGAGGTCCCTGAGCAGTTGATGCCGAGGTGGATGGAGTATGCTCTGACTGCTCCTTGGATGCTGAACTGTGCGTAACCCATCGAGGAGCAGGGGTGAAAGCTAGATGATGTTTCGGTGCTATCATGATCTTCAACGTTAATGAACATTAATCAATATAACATGTTGAACAATAATATTAGTATAGCATCAATAAATAGTCTCTAATATGTACACTAATCAATTGATGGGTCTATCATTATGCAATATAATAAACAAAAGCAACAAGATATAAACATTCAAAAAATGTTATGCAATAAATTCTACAATATGAATTATATTTATAAATAATTAAGGATGAGCAACAGTCATAGATTCGATCTCTTGCACGAACCTTGGTGTTAATCCAGAAATATGAAAAAAGAATAAAGTAGATGATGGTGGTACTTTAGGGCTTAAAGTTAGAACCTTAGAGAGACATATCAAATTCTATTCACTTAGAAGTCGAGCCAGCTCCATGCCTAAGACAGCCGGCTCCATGCCTGAGACATCCGGCTCGGGTCCTCCCCTAGTTGGCTCGATCATGGCTCGAGTCGGCTTGACTATGTATCTGAGCTGGCTCGGCTGTGTGCCATTCCTTCGATCACTCCCTCTCTCCCTCTTTCGATCTCTCTCATCGGCGATGGCGGCGAGGTCGAACCCCTTCCTCCCAGCTTTTTCATATCTTGATCTTTCTCCTCTCTCTCTCTCAATCTTCCTTACCAACGAGGTCGGACCCCATCCCTCCCTCTCTCACTCTCTCGATCTCCCTCGTCGGCAAGGCTGGACCTCAGCCCTCCCAATGATGTCGGTGAGGCCGGACTCTCTCCCTCCCTCTCTCGCTCTCTCAATCTCCCACTCTCTCTCTCTCTCTCTCGATCTTCCTCATCGATGAGGTCGGACCCCCTCCCTTCCAATGATGGTGGCGAGATCGGACCCCCTTCCTTCCAATGATGGTGGTGAAGCTGGATCCCTTCCTTCCTTTCTTCCTCTCTCGATCTCCCTCGTCGACGATGGCAGCGAGGCTGGACCCCCTTCCTCCCTCCCTCACGCCCACTCTCGGTCTCCATTGCTGGCGGCCGACCAGCGACCGATCCTCCCTCTCTCAATCTGTCAGTCTCCCTCTCAGTCTCTTCGTTTCTTAGTTTTGGATCTCAAAATTGGGTCCGATCTTTCGAGATCCATTAGGGTCCGGGTCAGGTACTTTAAGTACAGACCCATCGAATATTCAAGTTTGGATCCGACATCAGTAATTAAAATTAGATCCAGATCTAAATATCTAGGTTTCGATTCAAACCTAATCCATTGATAGATCTAGCTCATAGTCGCCGACATGGCACAGCCCAAGGCTATTGCCACGACACGATCCAAAAACCACAACATGTAGATAATTATAATATTTATAATAAATATTTATAATATTTATTATAAATATTCTATAAATTATTATAACTATATATGATTAATAAATAATATTATAAAATACACATGTGGCTATAAAAAAAGGGTCGCACCGAAAGCTTCGAGGATCATCGATGATGATGCTAGAGGAGGATGATGGCACTAAAGATAACCTATGAAATAAAAGCAAGATAGTGAGATAAATAAGAGAGAGAAAAAGGAGAGAGAGTGTAGGGATGATCGGGGATGGAGGCCAGGGGGAGGGTGGCACAGTGACGAGAAGGCCTGAGAGGCATAGTGACGGGAGGGTCTGCGATTGAAGGGAGAGTGTAGGGGGTGGGGGATGGCGGAGAGGGGCGGCCGAGGATGGGGAAGGAGGGGCGACCGGGAGGAGGGTGGGGGGCTGGGTGGTGGGGAGGAGCGGCCAGGGATGGAGGGAAGGAGGGATGGCCAGGGGAGGGTGGGGGGGGTCAGGTGGGGGTGGCGGGTGGCAGGGAGAGGCGGTTGGGGATGGGGGTCGGAGGAGGAGGGGGAAGGAGGGGTGGCGTCGGTCGAGGGTGGAGGGCGGCGTCGGTCGGGGGGGAAGGAGCCTCACCGACGACGGACAGGAGTGGGAGAGAGAGATCGAAAGCGCACAGGAGGAAAGCTGAAAAAATTTGAAAATTTTTAATCTAACCTATGGCAGTGATTATCAAATCACTACCATAGATCTATGATAGCGGTTATCCAAAACTACTGTCATAGATCTACGGCAGTGGTTCTATAACTGCTGCTGTAGATCTATAGCAACAATTTTTGATAACCGCTGCCGTAGATTGAAAATATTTTTTTTTTAAAAAAAAATATTATATAATTTTAAAATTTAATATCCATCTTCATCATTCATTATCTAAATAATTATCATTAAAGTGTCATCGCAAAAGATTGCCTCGATCCGATGGCCCTAGCTTCATCGATTAGAAAAATTTGATTTCGATAATCATGAATGATGATGCAATGATCCGATAGATGGAGATCTCTGATGGGTTCAAAAATCTATAACGATTATCTCAATGATGTTTGTAGCATACTATTAAAGTTTTACTTCAATCGGATATCGTTATCATGGTCAATTTAGTATGGAATGATTTCGACTGTTAAATTAGAAATATGCGATCAAAGGGTTAAACGGCATCTGATTATGAGATAATTTTTTAGTTAAATGATCTTTATTATAATTTTAAATATTTTATACGGTGATGATAGTAAAATTCAAATCATTTTTGTATAAACTTTCATGTTAAGTAGATTTTGCAGAAGCACGTGCATAACAATCAGTGAAGTTTCAGAATGATTATCAGGAGACGTATAGTTTTAGATCATTCTTCATCTCACGAGTTAAATTTTATAATCACCACCATAAAAAATAATTAAAGTAGTAACCAAGATCATTTATAAAAAAAATTATCTCATAATTGGATACCGTTTGATCCTTTGATCACTCGTTTATCATTTAATGATCGAAACCAATCTATACTAAATTGACCAAGATAATGATATTCGATTGAAGTAAAACTTTGATAAGCTATAAACATCATCGAGATTATTGTTGCAGATTTTTGGATCCATCGGAGGTCTCCATCTATCAGATCATCATATCATCATTCATGATCGTCGAAATCAAATTTTTCTGATCAACGAAGCTAGGACCATCGGATCAAGGCGATCTTTTGCGAAAACACTCTAATGATAATTATTTAAATAATGAATGATGAAGATGGATATTAAATTTTAAAATTATATAATATTTAAGAAAAAAAATATGGCGACAGCTATAATTAATCGCTACCATAAATAAGCTTGTAGCAGTGGTTCCTACTGATTACTGCTATAGGTCCGATTTATAGCAGTAGTTTCAGTAATCGCTGCTATAGGTCCGATCTATAGTAGTGGTTATAATGAACCGCTACTATAGATCGATAACCGCTGCTATAGGTCGGACCTATGGCAGCGGTTTTCAAAAATCGCTGTCATAGTATGCGCTGTCATAGATCATTTTTGTAATAGTGCATGGAAGATGCATTCCTTTTTTCGAATGCTTGTGAGGTGGTCCGATATTATTTTGGTATTATCTATAGACTGACGATTAATGGATGCTGGTGTTAGGGATCGGGTGTGGGAGGAGATATTGATAAGTGTATCTTAATTATATATATGCATCTGATATGTTTACACTTTGTTTGATTAGAATAATTTGGTAACTGACTTTTGATAACTTTATGCAGAGGAGATATGACTTCTTAGATCATAAGAGGGCTACAAGGTCAAGTTTCATTAGGATGGCTCAAGTACCGATGAGACATTCTAGAGAAGTTTGTTCCTTGGATACAAAACCGTCCCCCAAGTCAATGGGAGGAGATGGTTAGACATTGGAGGAGCTAGGAGTTCGAGGTAAAATTTTTAACTTTTAAATTTTTAATACACTTAAAATTATATTTAAATATTTTTTAAATACTTATTATTTATTTGAATATTTGTTAGGCTACCTTTCGTTAAAATCGGACAGTTCATGAGTCCACGCACACTCTAAGCCATGAGTCTATGGCCAGTCGTGTGCATAGAGAGATAATGAATTCTCAATCTTACTAGATAAATTAAATTAATATTTTTTTTATATTTTTAATAAATTGATCCATTATTACAGTTGATGAGAGATGGAGTGATGCCCAGCCATAGCGAGATCTTCCAATGTAGCTACACGGACAAGAAGGACAGACCGATGAATATCGCGATCGAAAAATTTTTTTATAAATAATAAATATATTAGTAATATTATCAGTATTATAGCATTTTTTATAAAATTTTATTTGAATTTATAATTATAGGAGCAGTTAGATGGACTTGCGAGCGAGGTCCTGGACACCTCTAGCTCCCATGACCATTTGTCTTAAGTCTTAGGGTCTGAGCACTTTGGAAGAATCCGATGCAGGCTCAGACATATGTCGATAAGCTACTGATCTAAGACGAGCATCTCTTCACATGGCTTCAGTGTCGTCAGTTAGGAGCAGCTTGAGGAGGCATTGGTGCAGTTAGCTCAGGCTATGACGTGGGTAGATCAAGCTACAGTGCGGACTGCTCATGCTGAGGAGCACACATCTCATCTGGAGGGCATCCTGAGTGCCATGGTGATAAGGCCTAGCACACATTTTGGAGTAGAATTCATGGGCCTTGGGGACATGTTAGCCGACGTTCCAGCTCTAGCCCCTTCAGCTTCAGCTTCGGCTCTAGCTCCAGCTCCTCCAGCTCGTGCTCCATCTCCCGTTGACGATGACGATATAGATTTAGAAAACTTCTGATGTATTTTTCTAAAAAAATATTATAATAAATTTTATTCGATAATAAAATTTGAGTATTTTAGAAATATTTTTATATTTATGATATTTTCTTGTATTTTTTGTTGTGTTATATATATCTTTGCATTTATCAAGTAAAATATATAAAAAATTAAAAATTTTATATTTTTTATTATTCAAAAGCTATGATAGTGATTGCAAAACTGCTGCTGTAGGCATGTCAAGCGAGGCTATAAGTTACGTGCCAATCATTATCATTAACCTATGGCAGCAGTTACGAAATCGCTGTATTAGACCTATGGCAGCGGTTTTATAATAGCTGTAATAGATAAAGCTATAGCAGGAGTTAGAAAATCGCTATCATAGTACAACCTATGGTAGCGGCTTGGAAACCACTGCAATAGATAGCAGCTCAATCTATTGCAGCGGTTATAGAATCACTATCATAGATGATGTATAGAAGTGGTTCTCATAACCGTTATAATAATCGCTGTCATAGACCTACGACGATGGCCGCAGTAGTAGTGGTTAGCTAACCGCTGTCATAGCCTATGACAGTAATTTTTTAAGCTATGGCAGCGGTTACAAACCACTATCGTAACCATATTCTATAGTAGTGCTCTTTCCATTCATTGTATCAGTTAAGTTTGCATGTTATCATCCTCATTGCCACAGCTAAGGCTTTACATACTTCTTTACCTACTTTGGGCTGCACTATTGAAGCTGGTTCATGCATGCATTACCTATAGTCAATGTTCCTCCTTGTGTTGTTTGTTTCTCGTAGTTGGTGACCAGGGATGCTATGTTCTTTGCTTGGCCTTCAATCAGTTATGCAATGCTTGTTCTGCTTTGTGGAGCTTCATAGACTATAGTATATTTCTAAACTGCTTATTCACCACAAGGCTTCCATTTGGATGTTCTCTACTTTCAGCTGTGCAACCTGTACACGATACTAGTTGCTTTGATATCTTGGGCCAGTATATTTGTCAGTTTACAGAACTTCACCAAGATCAGCTGTATTTTGGGTTTGCTAATCCCTTATACATGGAACTCATCGACTCCATTGGCCTATTTATTATTTCAGTGGGATAACTGTAACCCAGTTATATATGATGTGGTACAGATTCTCTTCTAGCACGGTGTTAGCTGATACATGGCACCATAGTTTATTATTTAATATTGTTCACAGGGCCTATTGCTACAGCTACATTCTTACTTTTGATAAGTAGTTTCCTGTTATCAGCTTGTTTGAGCTATTACTTTTACTTGTTTGGCTACTCTCATCACTATTGCAACAGTATCCACTCCTTTTTTCCTTTTTATCTACTTTGTCCACCATTTGTTCATATACTTCTCATTTTCTAATTTTGTTCTTGTGTTGTAATATGTGTCAGCTGCTGCTTTTGCATCTAAGTTTATCCTTGTATAGTTTTGAGTCTTTTTTTTTATTTGTCATAACTATTCCATTTGTAAGTAGATTGAGGATTTTGATAACACGGTAACTCAACTTCTTTACCCCAACTACACCACCCACCACCTTAGCTATGTGCAAATAGGGCCGGGCCTGATTCGGGCTTGGATGCGGGCCGGATCTGATTCGGGCTTGGACGCGGGCTGGATCTGATTCGGGCTTGGGCCGGGCTCGAGCTTGAACATGGGATGGGCTCGGGCCTCATATTTTTTAAAAAATTTGGGCCTAAGCCTGGCCCAAAATCTGATAAAAAAATTTGGGCTAGGCTTGGGTAGGGGTATGGCCCGGCCCCGCCCATTTTCAATTCTACTCTTATAGACCTAAGATGGCTTGGGTACTAAAATTCATTAAGTGATTTTGCAGATATGCCAAGGATCCAATTAGGTAAAATGAAAAAAATTTCTTTGGTTGGATGCTTTGGAAGTAAAAGATGATGGGTGATGATACATGGTATAATATAAACTTTTTTTATATCATACCATCAATACTTGTTTGATTTTAATGAGTTATCTACATGGTGTTATATTGTGTGTATTTGCTTGAAATATTCTTAGTATGATTGATCTTAATGTTTGTAAAGAAATAAATATTTTGATTTTGAAAAGGTCAATATGCACTCCTCTATAAATTATGCTTTGAATAAATATGAAATGAATTTATCTTGGATTTCAGTATACGGTATCTCAAATTTTCCTTATCAATTTTGCTATTTGAGAAACTTAAATCAGCAAAAGCTTAATTGGCTATGAATATCTTTGATTGCAAAATGATTGCAAATGAAACAACTCTTGAACGTTCATCCATAAGATGCTAAATTATCAAATTTACTCTAAAAATTTTTCTAAAATAAATACTTGAAAATAAAACATCCTTTCATAAAACTCAAATGCTTAATGTTGCATTGCATTTTAGTTCTATCCCTAAGGATTTAAAACTTTTTTAGTTGAAACTAAACATATAGAGCTTATGTCTTGATTTTTCCTTTCTGACTCTCCAAAATTAATTATTTATCATACCTCAAATTGGTCAAATCCTTGATTCTCAAATTCAATTTGAATATCATTTTTGACCCTCTAAATTGATTGAACATCTTCTTGATCTCAATTTGATTAAATTTTCCTGATTAGAAACTCCTTGAACTATTTCTGCATCAAGGAGTCAACAGTAAACTCTGTAGGTGTCAACCCATGGACAGAAAAGCTATCTGAAACAGTTTTGGAAATGTGTCAACCCTAGTTTTACTGGTGTCGACCCCTTCTAAGATGTCGGCACTTCTTTGAAAGGTGTTGACCCCTTTTTCGGGACAGAATTTTTTAAAATCCAAAACTGTCCCTTCCTTATTTCATTTTTTGTTCATTTTTCGAACAAAGCTTTCTTTGAACTTCCTCCTCTACCCAAACCGAACTTCCAAACCCTTCTCCCTTCTTTTCTTTTCGGTGATTTGGTGCCAAATGCCTCACGTGAAATGGTTTGCTCGATGGGAAGAACATCCTCGTGTGGCTTCTCTAAGCCTTAGCTCGTCTTCCTCACCTTCTCCTGTCTGTGAACGGCACTCCAAGCATCGTGTAGAGTAGAGAGGTTCTTTCCCTTCACCGACAGCTCTATCTCCACCACCAATGGTACATTCTCCACCTCCGGGAGCTCCGTTGTCATGGGCCACTCCTTCTCGGTCAATAGTTATTTTCTGCATAGTCTCCATAGGTAGAAATGTTGACTTTCAATTTTTGGAGACTAATGGATTTGATTTTGGGAGGAAGATCGAAAACTTAGGTTGAAAATTCTTTTGTTCATTGAATGTTCTTACCTGTTCCAACCTAGTTAGAGAATTTTATTTTAATTTAAAAAGTGAAAGCGGAGTAATTGAATCTAAGGTTAAAGATTTGCTTATTGTGTTTGATTTTGAAAAATTGGAAAGAATTTTAAAAATGAGAGCTAAAAGGAGCCAAATAGATAAATTAGAAAAGAAATAAGAAGGGCCCAAGCATATTTTGGGGAGAGAGAACATTAGTGATATAGAAAAGATAAGTGCAAACCATTTGACTATAGATATGCATCTCTTACATCGCATTATCAGCAAGATTTTCTTCTCAAAGACTGGACATTCTGATTTTGTGCCTGCTAGATATAGCTGATTCATGTATCATGTTATTTATGAGATTCTCCTGAACCTTTCGCCTCTTATGATTAGATTTATGAAGGACATAGCAGGAAAATTGAGGACATCACTATCCTATGGGATGGCACTAACTTTAGTATTTTAAGAGCATGGAATAGACTTTGATGGAAAGACCACCCAAGCCTTTATACATACTAACACCTACAACGAGCAATCTCTGCACTGTACGGGATTTGAGAGACAGGATGTTCGTTGGATTCGGAGATAGGCTCAGATTCATGCTAATGATCCAGTTGTGGCTCCTGAGGCAGTTCCTATAGATATTCAAATAAAGAAGTCAGCAGTACTAGAGGCAGAGCGAGTTGGTGAGACTGTAGAGGCACTAGTTGATCGTCCAGAGAGCTCGGACAGATCATTTTTCAGGCTAGACAAGGATTTACTAATTGAGAGAATCTTCTGGAGGATTATTTTAGTAGTCAACTCAAAGATTCAGTGACTTACTTTAGAGGTCATCTCACTGATTAGAGAGGAGGCAGCTCAGATGAGGCAAAAGGGTGATCGGATCATCCTGGACATGAGGCAAGAGGTTGCATGTTTGATTCAAGAGGTGTCTTCTATGAGAGCAAACATTTCAAGCTAGCCATCTGGAGATGCCAGACCATCTTCACCTTCTCAGCTTGACCCTATTTCTTAGAGCCTGATCCTATCATCCAGGATGCTAGGATTTTTCTTATATAGCCTTAGAGCCTCCTAGCAATCCATCATTTTGTTAGACATAGGTATCTTGTATTTTGATTATTTTGATGATTATCCTGCTTGCAGACATTTCATGTAAACATCTTTTGAAGTTAATAAAAAGAATACTTTCTTTTGAAAATATGGTGACAAAATGTCTTGATTAAATCTGATTGATATATGATTTGATCGATGTCTAGATCACTCAATTGAAAGTTACCTTTCCTATCTTTGAATTTGGTTTGCCTACAAAAGTAAGGAAGAGAAATTACTAAAAGAAAGAAATGATTGGTTAAAATTTTAAATTTAAAAGGTTGAATCTTAGAGGAAGTATCAATTAATTGTTAAATTTAAGTATGCAAAATTTTTTTGAGAAAGGAAAAATAAATTCTAAAGAATTATAAATCAAATGAATATAAATATTTTAACTTGATAATTTGAAATTAAAAATGCTTGTTTTGAAATATAGAGGGGGAGAAAAGTTGGAAAGTAAAAATATCTAACATAATTATGAAAAATAAAAGGAACATATATTGGTGTAAGAAAATGAATTCTTGTTTTTCAAAAGTAGGGGAGAAATGTTTTTGAGACCAAAAGAAAATCATTATTAATTCTATAAGAAATCATTCATAAATATTCCCATCATGCTTATTTTGATTCATCTTGGAAGATGCCTTTTTATGGTTTGATTGGAACTTGATTTTAATTTTGTTGATTAAGCCTTATTTTCTATCCAAGCTTATCTAAAGATTAATTTCTATGCATATTTGACTTACTTAACAAGATTGCTTTATCATTTTTAACAATCAATTGGAACTGAATTAAAATATTTTTTTGAAATAATTTTTCTATTTCTCAAACTTAACTAGAAATCTGAATATGCTACTAAGTTTTGTTTTTATATGCCAAATCATGTTTATCTTGAAAGTTTAAACTAATTTGTGTTAAGAAAATTCATTTTGATCACAATTTCTTATAACCTTGATTCTCATGTGCTTATTCCTTTTGATTTACTTGAATAGATAGCCAAATCACTTTAAAAATTAATTGGAGTTAACTTGAATTTGAGATATTTTTAATGCTCCAAGCAACTTGATTTTGATACATACTTTCAAGCTTAAAACTCATTTATAGATCTGAAAATGATATTGGGTTCTTTCATGTGGCAAACATTGAAAATTAAACTCGATTTGCTTAATTATTTTAAAATTTAATTGTTAAATTTCTATTAAGAAAAGGAAAGAACAAATTTCTATTAAGAAAATTAAGTTTGATTTTGATATGCACTTTCAAGCTTAAAACTCGATACATTCGCGGTACATATTTTTTTATAATTTAATTATTAAATTTTTATTAAGAAAAAGAAAGAATAAATTAATTTTTAAAAAAAATGATATTCTTGATTTCACTACTTGAATCATTTGATATATCAAACTGCCTTTACAAGTTCAAAGCAATTACTATTTTAAATTGAAAATCTGAATTATAGAGTGAAATTTATTCAAAAAGGGGAAGAACTTTTTATTTATGAATTCAAGCTAATTCTAAGGCCAAAGCTAATTTATTCAAAGAGACAACCTTTGGGTCAACTTCTGTGCCAGAGGACCTCTGTTGCATAGAACAGAAGATCGAAAGTAGAAATTTTTCAAATCTCAGAAAGTATTGATCCCAGAGCAAGAAGTGTCGACCCTAAGAGAAATGGTATCAACCCCAAGCATAGGACAGAATATAATAGCTAATTTTTTGTGCTTCTTCAATAGATATTTCTCCACTTCAATAGCTAGTCCTAGCTATCTAACGGCCAAAACTTATTCTTGAGCAACTCTAAAGTATAAAAAGAGCAAAAAAAACATTTAGGACAAGAGATTAAGGGATTTAAAAGTAAAATCTTTTTGGTTTTAAGAGTTTTTAATTATACATTAAAAGAGAGGAAAAAGAGATAAAATAAGCTTTGATTTTAGAGGGCATTTAAGAGTTATCTTCCACAACATCTCAAGTAACTTCTCAGCATCATTTGAAGAGAAGTGAAGTTTCAAAAGAGCACATATTCAACCACTTCTTTGAGTTTCAAAAGAGTCCCTTTTTATTTTTATTTTTGTACTGAAATTAATACTTATATTTTGGTTTCTTTATAAATTTCTTTGGGAGAAAAAACTTGATGATTTGTCCTGTCCAAGTCCAAAATTGGTCTGTATAGGTTTTGATTAGTTAGCTCGAAAAATCAACTAGATTGATAATGAATCCAAAAAATTATTAGTATAGAGTTGTGGTTGATAAGCCTGGCAAAATCAACTGAATTTATTTATGATCCCATGTTAAAATAAACACACTATAATCTAAGAATTATAGTGGCATTTTCAAGGGGATGGCTTGGAGAGTGAATGTAGGAGTGGATTGCTCCAAATCACTATAAAATTTTTATGTATTTATGTTGTGCATCTTTAATTTCTCTATTGCTTTATATATTGATAAGTACTATAAATTTACCAATAAAAGTATTAAGTTATTAATTAATTTATATTTATTTTTAAAAATTAATAATCAATTTATATATATTTTTAAAAAAATAATATTTTATTAATTAAAAAATTAATTAAAAAATAATAAAAATATAAAAAAATATTATTATCAATAAAAAGAGTAATTTTTTTTTACAACGAAATAAGTTTGAAGCAAATCATAGCTAAAATAGATTAGATATGAATTTTTAAAGTAAAAAATTAAAATAAAAAAAAAATGGCTCAGTTGGCTCATCAAACCAAGTCGCTAAAGTCGGCTTAGCCAGATAAGTCGATCAGCTAGTACATCAGGCATGGACCACTAGCTCAGTAGTTTTTGGCTAATCATAGCATGCCACGTGGTAGACCAAGACCGCTAAAGGGTCTACAAGAAATTCATCATGGCATACAGGGGTAAAATGATAATTTTGTAGGGCTTGCCGCATGCTGATTGGTTCGATCTTCAAATGTGCCCGATCTACAGGATCCACAACTACAGTAATTATGCTATCATGCGGTCTAGATTGATTATGGTTTAGATCTGATGGCCATAATTCTTTTCTATTTTGATTTGAATTCAGCCACCTCTCTACGTGCGATCTGACGGTTCCAAGCACTCCAAATGTTGATCCAACGATCGAATTTCTTCCAAAACTAGATCCAACGGCCTATAAGCTTCCAAATCTTGATCCAACGGTAGATGGAAGATCTTGGCTTGATTTAAACTTCCTGAGCATGATCCAAAGGCCCAAAATAACTTGATTGACTCGATCCAATGGCCAGCATTGAATCCGACCGAATATGGGCTATTCCATGCTGATTTTTGGTGATTTTTCAACCATTTGATATAGATTTGATGCCCAGAATTTAGGAAACTTAGCAGAATTCATCCAGATGCTATTTTAATCCAAATTTCACTCGGATTTCTTCCTATTTTGATGATTAAAATGGCCTTTAGTCCCACATTGCCTACCAAAAAGATCTCCAACCCTCCTAACTCTATTTAAAGGACTCCGGGCCTTCAAAATAATTGTCTTCAGTTATGGAAAGGAGTTTGATAAAGGTTAGAGTCATGCCTGGATTAGAGACTATTTTAAGGCAACGGATGTTGTGAAGAAGAGCTGGCTTCTACACCATCTCAATGTCGATGCCGATCCAAGATCGAAGATTAGCTTTTAATTTTTAATTTTTTTTAATTTTTTTTAATTTTATATATTTAATTATGAATTTTTAAATTAATACAAAATTTATTTTATGCACTTTAAATTCATGCTTTTTATTTTTAATTATAATTTAATTTCTGCTCTTTACTTTTAATTGTTCTTTATTTTCATTGCAAGTAGATGCTAAGATCTAACTAGTAGATCTTAGTACCAAGTTTAATTTTTTATACTTTTTAATTTTTATTTTTTTTATTTATAATTTTATTTTTTGATTTTAACTTTGTTTTCAATTTTTTTTCTAAAAATTAAAAAATTTAAAAATTAAAACACTGCCTTCTCTATGGATTCGACATAATTTACTACTTATTATCTATTTTTAAATTATTTTAAGAAATCAAAATTAAATTGATAAATACGATATCTTAACAATAATATCATGCTCTTATCAAATTTTTGGCATTGTTGTTAGGGATGGCATGAAAATTTATTTCTTTTGATCTCTTTGATTTTTTTATAAATTAAATTATAAATAAATTTTTATTTTTTTAAATTCTTATAAATATTCCTTACTAATTTTTTCTTCTTTATTTTGCAAATAAAAAAAAAGAGAAAAAAAAAGAATAAAAAGATCAGGGCAAGAAGAAAGCTTTCAGTCTTATTTGGTGAGATCAATCTTAATCCTAGATTTTTTTTAATTATTTATTTTATTTTTAAATTAATTTAAAAATATCCACTTAAATCTAATTAAAAGCTTCGTGATAAGGTTAGAAATTCTAATTACTTAGAATATTTATCATATTAGATTTAATTTTATTTTTATTTTTTTTGGTGATCGCTGGAGACAAGATAAGCTCCTCAAGTTTAATTAGTTACATGCATCTAGTTTAAATTGCATAGAATCCATTGAAAAAAAAAAAATGCATATTCATATTAAATCAACTTAAGGGCATAACCCATTAAACAATATAAGGTGGGAATTTGATTATCCTTCCTTAGCCCATAAATAATCAATCAGCATCCTGCATTAATCTAAGTCTTTAAAATTAAAATCAATTAGACATCGATCCTAAGAACTCGAGCTCAATAGGATAAAAAATCCTGAAAGTTGAACCGAATTAAAGTTAGTCAATTTAACTGATGTCTAAGGCAAGTGGTTTAGGGATGATTGGGCTTGAGAAAGGTGATTTATAATTGATTCCATTAGCTTATCTGGTCAAGCATAATTGGTGTCTAACATAAGCAATGAAAAAACTCGTACCAACTTTACACTTACCTGGCTAGTTGATTGGCTGATTTTTTACTTGGAGAGCTTGAAGGTAATCTTGGCAGTTAGGAGCTGTTTAGATGTAGGACAATCCTTAGTTAGGATTATTTGCCTAACTTGATTGCTAACTAAAATATTAAACCTAATTAAAACTAATCCTCTCTCTTCTTAGCTCTAAGATTTCTTAGGATCTCTTCTTTAGAACTCTTCTTTCTTTCTTCTCCTTTTCTCCTCTTCTCTTTCAAAAAAATAAATTAAAATAAATTAAATTAAAAATTATAAAAAATTAATAATTAAATAATAAAAATAATTTAAAAAAATTAAAATAAATAAAAATTATAAAAAAAATAAATAAAAAAATAAATAAAATTATAATAAAATAATAAAATCATTAAAAAATATTAAAATTTTAAAAAATATAATAATAATAAATTCTAAAAAATTAAATAATAAAATAATAATATAAAAAAATAAAAAAATAATAAAAATCTAAAAAATCTAAAAAATTTTGAACCACACATTAGGGTTGCACTAGTACATACATGGTAGAAAATTGCTTTACTTAATCTAGTTGAATCCAATCATAAAATTAAATGGCTGAACCATATTAAATCAAATAACCAAATGGCTAGAAATCTTAAAGAACCACCTAGGCAGATGAAGGAAACTTTATTCCTTCCACCTATAACCCATGGACTTGTATTTAGTTACCTGATATTCATGCTACCTACTATGAGATCAAGTCCACCATAATCCAGATGCTTCCATCTTTCTATAGGAACACCAATGAAGATCCTTATAAGCATTTGGATGAGTTTCTAGAAATCCGCTCTACGATGAGGATCCAAAATTTGATTGAGGAAATCCTTAGACCAATTTTATTTTTTTTTCATTAAAAGATAATGCTAAGTACTGGTTTAGCATAATAGGAAGACCAATCCAAACTTAGGCTAAATTGCAAAGTGAAATTCTTAAGAAATTTTTTTCTATAAGCCGAACCAACATCATGAGGCGAGCTATCATTGGATTTGCTCAACTTTCAGGAGAACAAATTCACGAGTCATGAGAGAGACTTAAGGAACTTATTAAAAAATGCCCACACCATGGTCTATTTAAGTAGCAAATAGTTCAAGCTTTCTATGAGGATTTAAGAGATCAATTTAGACAATTGGTAGATGCATCTTGTGGAGGTGCATTCATGAACAAGAGTGAGGATGAAGCCTATATCTTATTTGAAATCCTAAGAGAAAATTCAATCAACCATGCTTCGTTATCTTTCTACCAAACTTGGATAGGGATCCATGAATTTAAACATCCAAAATCTAGTTCTAATGCTGACTTGAATTTAATAAATAAAGTGGACTCTCTTGCCCAGAAATTAGATCAACTCCTAACCCTAGATCAACAATCTTCTGCATAATTTACATTACCTTCTAATTATCAGGAGATTTGTTCAATCTATGCTAGCCCAACCCATTATGTGAGTAAATGTTCTATGACTGCACAATTTTCATTTTTCATCCAAAAATAAGTTCAAGCTGCACAAGGCTACTCCAAGTTGGTTAATAATCCTTTTTTAAATTCATATAATCCAGATTGGAGGAACTATCCCAAATTTTCTTGGATACCCCAACAGACTCAGGCTCGAACCCAATATCAAAATTATGCCTATAATAGGAGTCATTCTAGTTAGCTTATTTAGCAATCATATTACAATCAGCCATCATATCCACCTCCTTAACAGATCAATCTAGACGATGATAGATTTAATCAACTTCAACAATTGATACTAACTTAACAACAATCTATCATCAGGTTAGAAGTACAAATAGAACAACTAGCTGAGTCTAATATGAGGAGAGAACTAGGTCAACTATCGAGCCAATCGATTCTTAAAATCAACCCACCTAATATCCATTAACCACTTAGACCAAAATATAAATCTAATGTTCCACTTAAGAATCCTCAATTAGAGAATGCTAAAGTAATTTCTAAACTTAAAAGTTATAGAATTTTTATGGACCAATATCAAGACTAGGTGAGAAAGATTAGTACTGATACTAGCCAAAATAAAAATATTAAGAAAAAATTAGTACTAAAGCTAACCACATAGAAGAACCTAAGTTTGAAACTAGTACTGATGCTGGTTCTAATTTAAATGAGATTAATAAAGAAGAGAAGAGATTAGATGATTTATCTGAGACCTATAAACCTAAAGTTCTATTCTCTTCACTCCTAAAAGTCGATTCTTCTTACAAAAATCAAGAGGCATGTAATGAAAAGTCAATGGAGTTGTTTAAATAAGATCATATTAATTTACCTCCAAAATAAAAGCTATCTTTAGACATCCTTCTAGTACCCAGTGCGTTAAACTCAACTCCTAATCCAAAAACTCAATTCATGAGTATTTTAGATGAATAAATAGGAGAAATTCTTAATAAACAAGGATCTAAAAATGGGATTACAAATTATATTCCCATAATTGACACTAAATATATTAATAATGGGATAACAAACTATCTTTCTGAGATTGGCAATCCAAAATCATTGAAATTTGTCAATTTAGTATTTTATATAGGATAGTAAGCTGCATTATATCTGGCTGAAGATGGTAAACTTAGTACTTATTGGGAGGCAATCTAATATTTAATTTTCTTACATCTAATTTATCTTTTTAGTTTATTTTTTTAGAATATTTTGAATAAGTTGGAGGGAGAGTCAAATTTTCAAAAGCATAAGTTGGACCATCAAAAATATACTAAGTCAGGTATATTCTATCATATTCTTTATTACATTCTTTATTTTTTTTCTCTATTAAGGATAATGTCGATTAAGTTGGAAGAAAGAATAATAACATATATATATATAATTTTAAAATTTTTAAAATAAGTTAGTATTTAGTATTTAGATATTTGATTATGCTTAAGAATCGAATTGAACTAAGCACTTTTAAAAAAAAATTGATGCACAAATTAGAGAATTTATGAGAGATTGAGGGATAAAATATTAAAAAAATTTAATAAAGAGTTAAGTGTAGAACATAAATAATTTTTCATTGAGCACTTCTAATTTTTTCTACTAGCATTAAAGAAAAGTCTACTTTTTATGAGCTTATGTAGGATAACTATACATTTCTTCATAATAATTAAAAAAATAAAATAAAATAATTTTTAAATATTTTTTACTGAGTAATCGGATCTCTTTGCCTAAGCAAGTATTGAGTTTCATGTCAAAAAAATAAAAAAGCTCATTGTAAAGCTAGTCTTAACTCATAGCCTGTTTGATTCGAGCTAGTAAGCTCGAAGGGTATTCTATACCTAGTGCCCTAAAGTCAACTGATTTGGGAGTCATTGGTTTAAGACTCACTACATGAATCAAATAGAAAGCTTGAGGGATTAAGACACTTAATAGTGGTATAATATTTATAAAAATAAGTATATTGATTTTTCATCGAGTAATCAGATTTCATTGCCTAAGTAAGCAATGATATTCGCATAAAAAAGTAGGCAATGTAAAAATAAAAATCAATAAATAAAGGATGAAAGTAGCAATACACTTGCTCATATGAAAGTTTAGATAATTCGGAGATAAAGATAGGGATAATTTAAAAAAAGTTCAAAAAAATTTGATAATCTTTACTTAATTTTTATATTAATAAGTATTAATACCCTAATGATATGTCTCACTTATGCTCTAATGAACATCAATGGCCATTTTGAAAATTATTTAGGTAAAATTCGAAACTCTAAAGTTAAAAGATATCTAAAACTAAATTTTTTCTTTACTCGAGGATGAGCAAAACTTAAGTTGGGAGGTGTGATAAGTATCATAAATTTATTTATAAAAATATTAATTTATTAATTAATTTATATTTATTTTTAAAAATTAATAATTAATTTATATATATTTTAAAAAATTAATATTTTTATTAATTAAAAAATTAATTAAAAAAATAATAAAAATATAAAATAAAATATTATTATTACTAAAAAAGCTCATTTTTCTAGTCACAATAAAGTTTGAAGTAAATCGGAGCTAAAATGGACTAGATAAGAATTTTTAAAGAAAAAAAAATTAAAATAAAAAAAATGGCTCAGTTGGCTTGTCAAGCCAAGCCACTGAAGCTAACTCAATCGTCTTGTCAAGCCAAGCCACTGAAGCTGACTCAGTCAGATAAGCCGATCAGTCGGTTCATGAAACCAGGCGTGAACCATTAGCTCAACAACTTTTGGCCAATCGCAGCATGCCACGTGGTGGACCAAGATTGCTAAAGAATCTAAAGAAAATTCATCGTGATGTATAGAGGCAAATTGATAATTTCACAGGGCTTGCTGTGCATTGATTGGACCGGTCTTCAAATGTGTCCGGTCTACAGGGTCTAAAGTTATAGTAATTGCATCATCGTGCGGTCCAGGTTGATTGTGGTCTAGATCCGATGGCCAAGATTCATTCCTATTTTGATTTGAATTCAGCCACCTCCCTATGCACAATTCGACGGTTTCAAGCACTCCAAACGTTGATCCAACGATTGGATTTCTTCCAAAATTAGATCCAACGACCTATAAGCTTCCAGATCTTGATCCAATGGCAGACGAAAGATCCTGGCTTGATTTAAACTTCCTAAGCACGATCTAAAGGTCCAGAATCACTTGATTAACTCGATCCAATGGCCAGCATTGAATCCGATCGAATATGGGCTATTCCATGCTGATTTTTGGTGATTTTTCAACCATTTGATACAGATCTGACATCCAAAATTCAGCAAACTTAATAGAATTTGTCCAGATGCTATTTTAATCCAAATTTTACTCGAATTTCTTCCTATTTTGATGACTAAAATGGCCCTTAGTCCCATATTGCCTATAGAGAAGATCTCTAGCCCTTCTAACTCTATTTAATGAACTCCAGGCCTCCAAAATATTTGTCTTCAGTCATGAAAAGGAGTTTAGTAAAGATTAGAGCTATGCTTGGGTTAAAGGCTGCTTCAAGACAACGGGTGCTGCAAAGAAGAGCTGGCTTCTACACCATCTCAATGTCAACGTAGATCCAAGATCAGAGATCAGCTTTTATTTTTTTTTTTATTTTATGATATTAAATTATAAACTTTTAAATTAATATAAAATTTATTTTATATACTTTAAATTTATGCTTTTATTTTTTAATTATAATTTAATTTTTGCTCTTTATTTTTAATTGCTCTTTATTTTTATTGCAAGTAGATGCTAAGATCTAACTAGTAGATCTTAGTACCAAGTTTAATTTTCTACACTTTTTAATTTTTATTTTTTTATTTATAATTTTATTTTTTGACTTCAATGGATTCGACTCGACTCACTGCTTGCTACATGTTTTTAAATTATTTTAAGAAGTTAGAATTAAACTGATAAACATGATGTCTTAACAATAATATCATGCTGTTATCATATATCTTGCATGCTTTAAATTCTAAATACTTGCTGATTTTGTTTATTTCTTGCTTAAGTTCATACACATTTGATTCCGCTGCATACACTACTCAATTATATTAAGTTGAATTAAATTAAGTACTACACATACTTATTTAGAGATAAATTTAGCCAAAATTTTTTATAAATCCAATTCACACCCCCCTCCTCCTAGGTTGCTACCTTTGGGCAATAAGTAGTATTAGAGCAAGTGCTCTAATATTATTTGTTAACCTAGTGGTCAAAGGGCAAAAGATCAAATGATAATCCTAAGTGGTGTTTCATTTATTGAGGACCAATCTACTTCTAGACCACTACTATTTGATGACACTAACTACATCTTTTGAAAAATTAAAATAAAAATTTATAAACAAGCTTTAGACTATGATTTGTGAAAAATCATAACTAGAGGATACCTCACACGCTCACAATAAGTATAAATGGTGTGACTCTTCCCAAGCTGGAAAAGTAATGGGATCAATTTGATAAAAGGATGGCTCAATTGAATACAAAAGCTATTAATGTATTTTATTATTCTTTAGATGTGCATGAGTTTAATAGAATATCATCTTGCACATCGGCAAAAAAAATTTAGGATATATTAGAAATAAATCATAAAGGAACAAGTCAAGTCAAAGAATCTAAAATTAAATTGCTTATTCATAAATATAAAATATTTAAAATAAAAAAATATGAGTCTATTTTCGATATGTTCATCAAATTCATTGAAATTATTAATGCTCTTAATGGCCTTGGCAAAACTTATCTTGTTTGCAAAGTTCTTAGGTCTTTGCCTAAAGAATGAAAGCTAAAATGATGGCAATACAAGAAGCAAAGGATCTTACTAAGCTATCCCTATAAGAGTTCATGGGTTCACAACAAGAAAAAAGATCTTTGCTGATGCAAAATTTATTTACGCAAAACTTTACAAAGGTAAAGATCATAATTAGCTACATAAATCTTTAAATGTTGGTAAAAATCAAATAATTAGTTATGTTAAATGGTAAACATCAAAAACTATAATTATTGATGTCATATTTGCATCGGCATTTAATACAAAGCATCACTAATGGATGCTCTTTTTTTTTTAATTTTTCATAAATATTTATCGATACAAATTTAGCATAGATAAAAATCATAATTTTCTACGCTTACATCTTACGTAGGCAAATAGGCTTATTTCCTACATTAAATTTACGTCGGTAAATATTTTTATTATTTATATTTTTTTATTTTTATAAATTATTTTTTGGCATTTACTAAGCATAGGTAATTATGTTAATTATCTATGATTAATTTTTTTGTAGGTAATTAGGATTATTTTCTATGGTAAATAAACACCGCAAATATTTTACTTTTTTATTTAATTTTTTATTTTTGTAAATAATTTACCAACGTTCGAGTAGCGTAGGTAATCAACCTAATTACCTACATTTATTTTTTATGTAGATAATTATGCTTATTACCTACTATTAATTTATGTCAGTAAATATTTTTTATAATTTCTTTATTTTTGTAAACTATTTATTGACATTAATATAGCATAGCCAATAAACCTAATTACCTACATTTATAGCTTTCATAGGTAATTAGTCTTATTGTCGATGCTAAATTTGCATCGATAATTATTTTTTCATAATTTTTTATTTTTATAAATAATTTATCAATGTTAAATAAGCGTAGGCAATAAGCCTAATTACCTACGTAAGACCTAAACATAGGTATTATTTATCGTTATGTAAATAATTATTTTATTTTTTATTTTTATAAATATTTATCATTATCTAAATAATTTATGGGTATAAATTTTGAATTTAAAGCTCATCTTCACCATTTATTATTTAAATAATTATTATTAGAGTATTATCATAAAAGTCTACCTTAATCCGATAGTCCTAGCTATGTCGATCAATAAAATTTGATTTCGATGGTCACGAATGATTGCATGATGATTTGATAGATAGAGATCATCGATGGATTCAAAAACTTGTAATGATGATCTCAGTAATATTTGTAGTATACTATTAAAATTTTATCTCAATTATACATTATTATCATGATCAATTTAGCATGAGATGATTTCGATCATTAAATAAAAAATATATGATCAAAAGGCCAAATGATGTTCGATTATAAGATAATTTTTTAGATAAATAATTTTTCCTACTACTTTGATCATTTATACTATGGTGATCATAAAATTCAAAATGCACGTATATAGGGATGAGAAACTATATGTCTTTTAAGACTCATTCTTAAGTTTCTTAAGTAATTATATTTTTGCTTTTGTAAGATCTACTTAACATAGATTGTTCATATATGCATAGTCATGATTTTATGATCATGACCATACAAATGATCAAAATAATAGTAAAGATTATTTATCTAAAAAATTATCTTAAAATCAGATGTCATTTGGCCTTTTGATCATACATTTTTATTTAACAATCGAAATCATTCCATACTAAATTGATCATGATAATGATATCTGATTGACGTAAAATTTTGATAGTGTGCTACAAATATCATCAAGATTCTTGTTGCAAGTTATCAAAATCATCAGTGGTTTTTATCTATTAGATCATTATACGATCATTCATGGCCATCAAAATCAAATTTTATTGATCGACATAGTTAGGGCTATCGGATCAAGGCAAACTTTTGTGACGATATTTTAATGATAATTATTTAGATATAAATGGAAAAGATGGGCTTTTAAATGATAATTATTAGAAAAATTAATATCAAAAAATATTTGACCTTTTTAGCGATGTAAAAATAATGTCGGTAAATAAAATAATTACCTATGGAAATACTAAATATAGAAAAATTATTTTATTTTTGACATTTCATTTACATCAAAAAATATATATTTTTTAATTTTTTATTTTTAAATTTAAATTAAATATTTTTGAAAGTAATTTTAATTTTAAATAAATATTTTTTGATATTTATTTAACATCGGCAATAATGTTAATTACCTATGCTTTTCCTTAATGTACCTAATTATTGAATTGCCGATGATGTTTTACATCGATAAATCTCTTTAGATAATTAATTTTAATTAAAATTAATTATTGACATTAGGTAATTAATGTCAATAATTAATGTTAATTATTGAGTTACAAACCAGCTGAACCCCTCCTATAAATGGTAAATTATTTATGAAAAAATATTAATTAAGAATTTTCTTGATGCAACTAAAATATCAAAAAATATTTCAAATTGCCTACGTTTTATCTTTACGTAGGTAATTAAGGTTATTTTTGATGGAAAGATTAAGTCAAAAAATGTTTGTCCTTTTTGACAATATAAGGTTAACGTTGGTAAAAATGTGACCTACCTATGAAATTTCACGTCAGAAATAGCATAAATTTTTCAACATAATTTATAAATCGATAAAGAAAAATATTTTTTGACATAAATTATATGTCAAAAATAACCAAAATTTTCTACGTTATGTATTTATGTAGATAATTATTTTAGTTATCGACATTTATTTTATGTCATCAAAAATATATATTTTTTATTAAATATTTTATTTTTTGTTAAACATTTGCCTACATTTTGCTAATGTCGATAATAACCTTGATTACCTACTTTTTTTGTTAACATAGCTAATTATTAGAATTACCGATGTTATATTGCATTGGTAAATCTCTTTAGATATTTATAACCCTACCCCTTTATGCATTTTCATCTCCCGCCCTCGCCCTCCTATTTTCCTTGCGCGAACCCTCTCCACTGGCTACCTTATTTCTCTGACCCTCCTATTTTTCCTTCTCTTTTTCGATCACTCTCACTATCGATCGTTCCCACTTTCATCTCTATTGCTACTATCACCATCGTACAACTGCCGCTACCATTACCGCCATGCTGCGCCACTGCTGTTGCCGCCCTAGAAAGGTAAAATTCTTTTTTATTTTTTTGCATCCTTGGGGAAGGAAGGAATAGGGGGTGGGGTTGGTTGCCCGGATAGGGAGGAAGGAGAGGAGGAGGGGTGGGGTGGGGCAGAGGGAAGCTGGGGGAGCAGGCCCCAGCATTTTAGGAGAGGAGGGGCACCATGGGGCGGTGGGGAGGAGGAAAGCCACGTACAGTGGGGGAGGAGGGGCATGGTTGTCGGTGGTCACTAGCGACGGGAACCCGATCGATGGTCACTAGTGGCGGTGGCGATGGGTACCCTAAGGGTGGCAAAGATGGAGTAGAAGGGGGGCAGTGGTGACGGTTGCTGGGGGGAAGGGAGGAAGGATTTTGTTTTATAATTTATTTATTTATAATACTTAAAAATAAAAAAATAAAAAAAATAAATAAAATAAAATAATATAAAATTTAAAATATTTAATTATATTTTTAAAATAATAATAAAATATTATATTTTTAAAAAATAAATTTTAAAATAATTAAAAAAGAGAGGAAAAGAAAAAATTATAGTAAGTAATATAATTTATAATTATATATTTTATATAAAAAATTGATATTTTATATAATTTTAATGTAATTATATAAATATTTTATATTGGATTATTTATTATTTTATAAGATTATATATTTTATAACTAAAATATATATTTTATATCTAATTATATAAATATTTTATAGAATTATATAATTTTATATATTTTATATTATATAATTATTTTATATATTCAATCTAGTTATCTAAAATTGTAACTAAAATTAATTTAGTATGGAGAAATATGTACCATACTTGTACTATTTTTAAATATAATATAAAAATAAATTAAAGCATATAAATTAATCATATAATTTTTAAGGTTAATAAGAAGGACATATGATTGAATTTATTAATTTTCTTACAGTCTTAGTCAATGTGATACATCTAGATTGGCTTAATATTTTTTTAATCTACCATTTAGATAATGTCTTGTCAACATTAAGTTATTTCTTTAAATTCTTGAAGAAAAATGCATCTATTTGATGAATTTTTTATTGATGATATTTGTAATATATGTTGTCGATGAATGTTGTTTAACTTTGAATTTTTTTTAAAAATTTTTTATTTGAGGTTCATATTGGTAGTTTATTGTTAAAGCTTTAATCTTTGATTTATAATTTTTTATTTATAAAATTTATTACATAAAATATGAAAAATATCCATATTTTAGAGAAAACTCTACTGAAATGTAGAGTTATCCTTTTTTGATAAATTATGATATTATTTCTAAATGTATGTTCAGAGATGGTAGCTAAATTATATTAAGCCATAGATTCTCGTTCAAGAGTCGATTTCGATGGAGATCGACTCTTAGATGCTCCATTTTTAGGTATTTTGAAAAAACTTTAATCTTATTATTATTATTAGTTAATATTTTATTTTATTATATGGTATTTAGTAGTTATCTCTCATCTATTCTCCAGATATATATTGGATAGGGTGCATAGGCACCGTATTCACATCGTATACTCAGAGAACTATGAGGAGATGCTGCCAAAATTTTTACTATAATGAAACAAAATATCGACTAATACAATAATAAGATTATTGCTCTTCTGAAAGGGATAGGGCCATACCTATTAAAAATAGATAGAATTATGCATTCTTAAAACCTTACTAATAATAGATATTTTAATGATGAACATTTTTTGTAGATAGATGAAAAATATTGACAAGAGTTGAATGAATGTTCGCTCTATCATCTTACTTGAATATCGATAAGATGCTAGGGATTTTATAAGATTTGCATGAGAAAAAGTTAATGATCCCAATAGAATCAAATGTTCTTATTGGAGATGTCACAATAATTACTTTCAGCCTACAGATACAGTATTTGAGCACTTGTTGAATTGGGGTATGGATAGAAAGTATACTATTTAAGATTTGTGTGAAAAAAGTAGACCTACTAACATAAGAGACCAACATATGGGTCAACAATCTGAACCAATTGGGATCAATGAGATGTTAGATGATTTATATGAAGGAGCATATTTTGACAACTCTCCTATAATGTAAATGATGGATATTTTAAAAAACTCATGAGAGATGCCAAGGAGCCATTATATCCAAATTGTAAGAAGTTCTCGATACTTGAGTACTTGATAAAACTTCTTCATGGTAAAACCATGTTTGGTTGGAGTCAAAAGTCATTTGACTTTATATTGAACTTAATCAAGAAGGTATTACCGAATGGTGAAAAACTTCCAAAATCATATTCAGAGGCAAAAAAGTATATGTGTGAACTTGGACTGGGTTATACACCAATACAAGCATGCAATAATGATTGTATTATTTTATAAAGAGTATCAACACTTGGATTGTTGTCCAAAATATGGTGAATCGAGGTATGCTGAAGATTTTGAAAGACGTAAGCAGCCTCACAAGATTTTGAGATACTTTCCATTAATATCAAAACTTTAGAGAGTTTATCAATCATCGAAGACTGTCGAGGTGATGACATGGCATCATGAGATGAAAATTTCTAAGGATAACATCATTAGCTATCTAGCAGACTCTATAGTTTGAAGCAAAATTTGATAAACAATATCCTCAATTTGCTAGTTACCCATGCAATATTCCTTTTGGCCTAGCATCTGATGGTTTTAATCCATTCAGGAGCATAAGCAATGCTTACAGTATATGGTCGATTATGCTAATGCCGTATAATATTGCACCATGAAAATATATGAAAGAGCTATTTATATTTTTATCATTGCTTATTCCTAGACTTAGAGCTCCTGGTAATGAGATAGATATTTATCTGCGATCCTTAATTGATGAATTAAGAAAACTTTGGAAGGTTGGTGTTGTAACATATGATTTAGTTAGTAAAAAAAATTTTTTGATTGCATGCGATGATAATATAGATAATTAATGATTTTTCAGCATATAGCAATCTATCTGGATGGAGCACAAAAAGACATTTAGCATGTCCAATCTGCAACAGTGATAGCTGCTTCATTAGACCGAAGCATGGAAGAAAAATTGCCTATGTGGGTCATCACAAATTTTTTCCATCTAATCATTCTTGAAGAACCCATCAGAATTGATGCTTCAATAAAAAGTCATAGATGCGTAGGCCATCTTGTATGATGAGTGGAGATAAAATATTGGCACAACTAGAGACCATTGGCAGTGTTAAATTTGATAAAATTTCTAGAGGTTACAAGTGAAAGCATAATGAATCAGAGTTGAATTGGATGAAGCGAAGCATATGGTAATGGTTTATACTAACCATTGTTATAGGTCGATATATGGCGGCGATTACACATAACCACTGCCATAGGCTAGATCTCTGGTAGCATTTAGAGTTAACCACTATCATAGGTTAATCTATGGCAGCAGTTCTTTATAACCGCTGTCGTAGGCTCAACCTATTGCAGTGGTTAGGCATAATCACTACGATATTTTTTTTATATTTTTATTCTAAATGTTATATAATTTTAAAATTTAATATCAATATTTACTATTCATTATTTAAATAATTATTATTAGAGTATCATTATAAAAGACTGCCTCGATCCAATGGTTTTAGCTTCATCGATTAGAAAAATTTGATTTTGACGATCACAAATGATGATGAAATGATCTGATAGATGAAGACCTCCGATGGATCCAAAAATATACAACGATGATCTTAGTGATGTTTGTAATATACTATCAAAGTTTTACTTCAATTGGATATCATTATCATGGTCAATTAGCATGGGATGATTTCGACCGTTAAATGAAAAATGAGTGATCAAAGGATCAGACGGTATCCGATTATGAGATAATTTTTTAGATAAATGATCTTGACTACTATTTTAATCATTATTATGATGGTAATCATAAAATTTAAATCATTTTTATAAAAACTATTTACGTTAAGCAGATCTTGCAAAAGCACGAGCATAATTACCAACGAAGTTTAAGAATGAGTGTCAAACGACGTATAGTTTTAGATCGTTCTTAGATCCACGATTTAAATTTTATAATAATTATTATAAAAATGATTAAAATAGTAGTCAAGATTATTTATCTAAAAAATTATTAAAATACTAGCCAAGATTATTTATCTAAAAAATTATCTCATAATCGAACGTCGTCTGATCCTTTGATCACTCATTTCTTATTTAACGATTGAAATAACTCCATGCTAAATTGACCATGATAACGATATCCGATTGAAGTAAAATTTTGATAGTTTGCTATAAACATCATCGAGATCATCATTGTAGATTTTTGAATCCATCAGAGGTCTTCATCTATTAGATCATTACATCATCATTCGTGGTCATCAAAATTAAATTTTTCTGATCGATAAAGCTAGGACCATCAAATCAAGGTGGTCTTTTATGATGATACTCTAATGATAATTATTTAGATAATGAATGATGAAGATGAATATTAAATTTTAAAATTATATAATATTTAAAGGAAAAAAATAAAAAATTGATTTTCAATCTATGGTAGCCCATAGTTCTATGACTATGATTTGAAAACTGCTGCCATAGGTTAGGTTATTTTTGCCCAGCCTACCCCCAAATTATTTTTCTTTCATCGATTGCTCTCTCTCTCCCCCCTCTCTACTATTGGTCGGTGAGACCTCACCCCTTTCTTTCCTTTTTCGACTGGCATTGCCTCCTCCTCCGCTTCCTATTGGCTCCTCGATCGGTGCTGCCTCCTTCTCCGCCTCATATTGGCTCCCTGAACGATGCCACCTCCACCCATGCCTCCCCCTTCTTCCTCAGCCGACGTCGCCACCTCCTCCCTTTCCTTTTCCTTCTTCCTCGACCTAGGCCTACGGCTCCTCCGCTGGGCCACCGTCCGCAACCCACCCCTCGCCCCCCCTCCGACTCCGCTCGCAGCCCACCCCCCGGCCTCCCTATCACCATGCCACCCCCTTCCTCCTTCCTCGACTGACTTAGCCGTCAGCTCCGCCACCTCTCTTTCTCTCCTCTCTTCCCTCAGCGCTGCCGCTAGCTCCACCACCTCCTCTCTTCCCTCGGTCCGACCCCCCTCCCTACTATATCTCTCTCTCTTTCCTCTTTTTCTCTCTCCTCTTTTTTTTTCTCTCTCTTCTCTCTTTTTAACTCACCGTTTCTCTCACTTTGCAGGTGATCTCTAGCACCATCGTCTTCCTCTAGCATCGCTACTGATAATCCTCGGAGCTCTCTATGTGATCCCCTCTCTATAGTTACAAATATGATTTTTTTTAAAAATTTTATAATATTATTTATTTATCATTTATAATATTTTAATAATATTTAATTATAATTTTTATAATAAATATTATAAATATTTATTATAAAAATTATAATTATTTATCGATCATGGGTCATGTCGGTGGATAAGAGAATTCCTATCGGCTGGTTCTGGACCGTGCCAGTGGGTTCTGGATCGGGTCGTGGAATGTCGGCGATCATGGACGGCCTTAGGCCATGCCTTATCAACGATTGTGGATGGCCCTTAGGCCATGCTGATTGATAAAAAAATCTCCATCGGTGGATTCTGGACCATGTCGATGGTTGTGGGTCATGCCGGTAGATAAGAGAACTCTTGTCGGTTGGTTCTGGATCATGCTGATGGATTCTAGGTCGAGCCATATCATGTCGACGATCGTGGATGACCTTGGTCTGTGTTGTGTCGACGGCTATGGATGGCTCTTGGGCCATGTCAGCCAATAAAAAAATTTCTACTGACGGGTTCTAGGCCGTGTCGGCAATCGTGAGCTATGCTAGCCGCTAAGAAAATCCTTACCCCCACCAGCGGGTTTTGGACCATGCCGGTAGCTTTGGGCCATGACGTGCTAGCAGCCTTAGATCCTAAGATGATAGATTGTTTGTTTACTGCTTCTTTACTTATCCCATGACTCTCAGTCTTAAATCATGAAAACATAAATAAATCAACTTATTGCTTTGCTGAATGCTGCCTTAGGATGATATCGAGAATCCGCAAAGCTTCTTGACAGTTTTCTGTGTCTTAATACACATGTAAATATATAATATAGTAATGCTGAATGCTGCCTTAGGATGATACCAAAGTTGATGACGATGTTGGACCATGCATGCAAAGTGCTCCTCTAGGACAAAACTGACTTAGTACTGTCGAGGTCCTAAATATATTTGTTAGGAGCGATGGTGATGTCTATATTGTAGATGCCACTAGATGATGACTTCAACATTCTGATATAAATATTAGAGTCTATTTATTGATGCTATACCAATATTATTATTCAACATGTTATATTGGTTAATGTTCATTAATGTTGCAGGTCACGATGGTATCGAAATACCATCTAGCTTGTAACCCCATCCCTCGATGGGTTACATGGAGTTGGGTATCTGAGAAGCAGTCAATGCATACTCCATCTACCTCCGCATTGACTGCTCAGGGATCATTGATATCTACTCCACTGGCATCTGAGCCTCCACCATCAGCCACATCTCCAACACATGCTCTGACATCGGCATTTAAGTGTACATTTTTATTATGTTATTTATTTGTTTATTTTTTTATATAGTATTTGTAGACTTATATATTTGCATAACGTATTCTCATTATAGGTACATCATTCGGTGAGATATTTTACGGTCCCACACACATGCTATATGTGTGAAACCGCCAATATCAGGTGATGGTGCAATATGATGTAGAGGGAAGGCTAGCAGCGGAGACCGCACTACTACTACAAAAAAGGCTACGATAGCAGTTCATAACTGCTGTTGTAGTCCAAAAAATTATCATCATAGGCTAGGCAATGGTTATTTAACCGTTGCTACTGTAGCTCTCGCTGTAGCTCTATGATAGTGGTTGTTGCAGTGGTTGTTTGAACCGCTGCCATAGATAGCCTATTACAATAATTTTTTAATCATTTTTATAGGTCTAATACAGCGGTTGATACCATTTGCACAAAAAACCTATGGCAATGATTGGTACGGATATGACAATGATTATAAAATCACTGCCATAGAGCTTGAATAATTAAAAAAAATAAAATTTTTATTTTTTTATATATTTTATCCAATAAATATAGTTATATAATATAAAAAAATATAATAAATATAAAAATTATTTTAAAATATTAAAATTTTATTATTGAATAAAATTTATTATAATATTTTTTTAAAAAATAAAATACATCAAAAGTCTCCTAAATCTACATTATCGTCATCATCATCATTCGAAGTTGGAGCTGGATCCGGAGCTGGAGTTGGAGTTGGAGCTAGAATATGGGCCAACATATCTTGGAAGCTCGTGACTCCAAAACATGCATTGAGCATCGATATCATGTCTCTCATGATGCCCTCCAGATGAGATACGCGCTCCTCAGCTCGATCTGCCCACATCGTAGCATGATCTGCCCATGCCAATGCCTCCTCAAGCTCCTTCCGACTGACGACATTGAAAGTCTATGAGGAGATGCTCGCCTCGGACCAGTAGCTCATCGACGTATGTCCGAGCCTGCATCAGATCCTTCTAGAGTGCTCAGGCCCCAAGACCTGAGACAGATGGTCATGGAGCCCCGAGGTATCCGGGCCCTCGCTCGCGAGCACATCTAACTGATCCTATAATTAATAAAATTTTATAAGAAATGCTATAATACTAATCATATATACTAATATATTTAATACTTATAAAAAATACGTCTGATTGCGGCATTCATCGGCCTGCCCATCTTGTTCGTGTGGTTGGATCGAAAGATCTTGCTATGGTTGAGCATCACTCCATCTCTCATTAGCTATAACAAAGAATAAATTTATTAAAAAGATGATAAAAAATATAAATTTAATTTATCTAGTAAATTTAAAACTAATTACTTCTCTATGCACATGACTGGCCATAGACTCACGACCTAGAGTGTGCGTATACTCCTGGGCTGCATGGTTCTTTCGGATCTGATGGAAGATAGTCTAACAAGTATTTAAATAAATAATAAATATTTAAAAAATATTTAAATAAAATTTTAAGCGTATTGAAAAATTTAAGTTAGAAATTTTACCTTGAACTCCTGGCTCCTTCAGTGTCTAACCATCCTCTCCCACTGACTCGGAGGACAGTCCTGTATTCAAGGAACAAGCTCCTTCGGAGTGTCTCGTCGGTGCTCGAGCCATCCTCTATAGAGCTTGATCTTATAACCCCGGTATAACTTTTCGATCTTCCTCAGTCAGACATTTCGAGCCCTCTCATAATCAAAAAAGTCATACCTTCTCTGCACAAAGTTATCAAAAATTAATTACAAAATTATTCTAATCAAACATATATAGTGTAAACATATAAAATGCATAAATGTAACTAAGATGTATGTACTTACCCATATCTCTTTCTATACCCAGTCCCTGACGGCAGCATCCATCAAATGCCAGTCTCTGAGCTCTAGGGGAATGATGTCCGACCACCTCACAAGCACTCCAAAAAATAAATGCATCTCCTGTGCGATCTTTCCTACCGACCTCACCTCCGCATCGTAATAGACCATCACCTAATGCTGGCGGTTCCACACGTGTGCCATACGTATGAAACCGCAAAATGTTCGGCTGGATGATGCATCTGTAGTGCAAATACATTATGCAAATATATAAGTGTATAAATACTATATAAAAAATAAAGTTGTGCTAATATAATAAAAATGTACGCTCAAATGTCTGCGTAGTAGCATGTGTTTCAGATATGGATGATGATAAAGGCTCAGCTGTCGGTGGAGTAAATGCTATTGGTGGAGTAGATGTCGTCGGTAGAGTAGATGTTAGTGGTGGAGGTCCCTGAGCAGTTGATGCCGAGGTGGATGGAGTATGCTTCGACTGCTCCTCGGATGCTGAACTATGCATAACCCATCGAGGAGCAGGGGTGAAAGCTAGATGATGTTTCGGTGCTATCGTGATCTGCAACGTTAATGAACATTAATCAATATAATATGTTGAATAATAATATTAGTATAGCATCAATAAATAGTCTCTAATATGTACACTAATCAATTGACGGGTCTATCATTATGTAATGCAATAAACAAAAGCAACAAGATATAAACATCCAGAAAATGTTATGCAATAAATTCTACAACATGAATTACATTTATAAATAATTAAGGATGAGCAATAGTCATAGATTCAATCTCTTGCACGAACCTTGGTGTTAATCCAGAAATCTGAAAAAAGAACAAAGTAGATGATGGTGGTACCTTAGGGCTTAAAGTTAGAATCTTAGAGAGACATATCAAATTCTATTAACTCAGAAGTCGAGCCAGCTCCATGCCTGAGACAGCCAGCTCCATGCCTGAGACATCCAGCTCGGGTCCTCCCCCAGTTGGCTTGATCATGGCTCGAGTCGGCTCGGTTGTGTATCCGAGCTGGCTTGGTTGTGTGCCATCCCTTCGATCACTTCCTCTCTCCCTCTTTCGATCTCTCTCATCGGCGACGGCGGCGAGGTCGAACCCCTCCCTCCCAGCTTTTTCATATCTCGGTCTTTCTCTCCGATTCCTCTCGTGAGTTGACCTCCCCCTCTCTCCTCTCGATCTCCGCGGCAAGGCGATCTCATCCTAGTGTCGGTGAGTGGACTCCTCCTCCCTCTGCTCTATCTCATCGCCGACGTGTTGGATCCCATCCCCCTTGAAGGAAAATCCTGATTTTTCGGTCCAGGTTCGTTCAGATCTGATCAGATCAAGAGATATATTTCAAAAATTTTTTTCTTTGATCTATATCAGATCTAAGATATTTTAGATCTAATTCTTATTATTTTAATAAATAAAATAAAATAAAGATAAATTAAATCAAATTTAATTTACCTGATTTGGGTAATCCTATTACCCTGTTGATGATCCTGTTTGCAGCGGAAGGTTCTGGATCTAGCCACGCAAGTGCCTGGCCTCTACCGGTATCCACTCAGGCTGGATCTGGAGATCCTCTTCTTCTCTATCACATCTCCAAAAATTAGATCTGGATCTGATCTAGAGGATCTTCAAAACTCCTTTTGAAGATCAGCAGTCGTCCTTTGCAGCAGCGCAGCCTTCTTAGCTTTTGATCGCCTTTCTCTTGCATCTGAATCGCACCAACCAAAAATCCAAAACTCCTTTTGGACGTGGAGAGGCAAGGGGAGAAGGTGGTTTGGCATGGAGGAAGGAGGGGAGAGGCAGCCTTGGGGCATGGGGAATCTTGATTCAATCATCTCATCAATTTGAGTTGGGCGCAGGGTCTTATTTATAGACTAAGCTGTGATCCAACTCCTCTTCTTCCCAACCAATCACAATCTTTGTGAAATCAGATCTAAATCTGATTGGTGGGAATAGAGTCCCCTGGATTCCTCCTTAGAGGGTGCCTAAGACCAGTCAAAGTTGGTTCTTAGGAAGAACTCTAATTGGAATCCAAAAAGGAGATGGAGTCCCTTGTCCAACAAGGACTCCTAGGCGCCTCCAACTTGGGCACACGCCTAGGGTGGCGTGCGCCCTCCTCCTTGCCAGGTTCTGGCAGGGGGACAGGCCCCCACCAGCTCTCCAATAGGTGCATGACATGTGGTCAAAAGTCAAAGTGTCAATGGTCAACATTTGACCAGTCAAAGGTAGACTTTTGACCAAAGTCAAAGAACAAGAAATGGCAGGTGACCAAAAATGGCAGGTAATGTCTTACAAAATAAGACAACCTTTTCTGACTTGGACAACCTCCAGTCAGACCATATGAAGGCCTCTGATTGAGCACAAACTCCTTTGGCTCAGTCAGGACAACTTATTTATGATAGTAAAAGAAGAACGTTAGGTTCAATCGAGTGCTAGCACGATTTTCTTGAACCTAATTGAATCTCATTCAGATCAATTGAACTAGATCAGTTCAATTGATGATCACCAGATTCAAACCCTTGTTTGTGTGACCCAGTTAGGTTCAGTTCTGTATGGTAATGGGATATGTCATGATCTCTATCATCGACATCATCGAAACTCCTTTCGATGGATCAGAACTCTTCTGATTCGAACAGCTAGAATGATCGATCATCTAAATCATTCTAATTGCTCCCAAAATCCACCAGTGACACCTAGCAGTATATGGTGGCAACCCATCAGAGCTGAATGCGAACCTCTTGGTGCAGCTACCTGTGTGATTAAGTTCTTCTATCTTGAGCCCCGATCAGATTAGGGTTAAGGTGAACTCGTCAAACCCTAGTTCTCTGTCATATGATGTAATCATTCGATTCGAGTCCAATGTGAAAATCTAAATAGAAACTCTTTCTATTATTTCACTCTGCCATGGCCATGGGCTTCTGGACTTGATTCTCATGATCATCATAGGGCTGCTCCTCTACCACCGAGGTAGATAGATTCCATCTTGATGCCATCCAGTTCCTACAATGAACATGCTATAGCCAACATACACCTCAGGGTTCCATATGGCTAGGAGACCGAGTAATGGTGTAGTCAAACTATAACACCCTCAAGGTGAACTGCCGATGCACCTCAGGTCAAAGAACCAGACACACTACTGCAGCATCGAGTCAGTCATTGACGAGAAGGTAGACTCCCTAATGACTACTCGAGGTGGTCACGCTCAGTGCCCTCGTTCTCTAACGAGTACCTGTACTCTCGCTCCGGTGTCTCCACACCGTAGACTCAAGACTCATCTACTAAAGAGAAGCGATTGTACACCAACCTTCCGGATCAATCACCATCCTCGTGATGATCCTATGGTCGGGAGCATTTTATGAGTTAATAATGATTATTCATGTCTTAAATTTTCAACTCTTGAAAATATGAATTATCATTACCATTAACTCAAAGGATGTATCACAGACACTAAATACACATATGTGATAGAAAATAACCCATTTTATTGATTTTAGTCAAAATTATAATTTTGCCCCTAGAAGTGTATTACAAGTGTCAGCCAATTCTGGCTTCTAGGGCACATATATCTAACAATCTCCCACTTGTCCTAAAGCCAATTGGCTACAAGTCTAAGTCCCATCTTCTCAAGGTGGGCTTCGATCTTCTGCTGGCCCAACGGCTTTGTAAGTGGGTCTGCCACATTATCTGTGGAGTTGACTCTCTTGACCTCGACTATTTGAGGTAATTTGCTTGCTCTTTCAGCTTGCACCACCATTGCACACAAACAGACTCCCAGATGTCGACTTTCGATCATCTATATCGGACATGAAATCTGAGTCTGTGTATCCCTGGACTTGGAGTTCTCCGTTACCAAAGACCAACATCATATCCTTAGTTCTTCTCAAGTACTTAAGGATACATTTCACAGAAGTCCAGTGTTCTTCACCTGGATTTGACTGATATCTGCTTGTGACACTCACAGCATGGGCTATATCAGGTCGTGTACATAGCATGGCATACATGAGGTCCCTATTGGCAGAAGCATAAGGGATCTGCTCAATGCATTCTATTTCCTCAGGTGTGCTGGGGCAACATCTTCTTGGAAAGATAATACATTGTCTGAAGGGTATTAATCCCCTCTTAGAGTTTTCCATACTAAACCTCTTTAGTACTTCTCTATGTACATCTTCTTGAAAGTCCTAGCATTCTTATTCGGTATATCCCTATAGACCTTAATTCCTAGAATAAAGGATGCTTCGCCTAGGTTTTTCATGGAGAATTCCTTGGACAACTATAATTTGACTGTTGTCATCATGGGAATATCATTCCTAATAAGGAGGATGTCATCCACGTACAATACGAGGAAGACAACAGTGCTCCCACTGATCCTTTTGAAAACATACGGTTTCTCTTTGTTTTTGATGAAACCAAACTTTTTGATCACATCATTGAAATGAGTGTTCTAGCTCCGAGATGCTTGCTTAAGTCCATATATGGACCTTTGCAGTTTGCATACCTTGTGATCAGTATCACTGGATGTGAAACCTAGCGGCTGTTCATATAGATATCTTCTCAAGATATCCTATTAAAGAACGTCTTTTCAACATCTTGCCATATTCATAATCGAAATAGGCTGCAATCGCAAGTAATGTGTGGATGGATTTTAGCATAGCCACTGAGGAAAAGGTATCCTGAATAGTCAATGCTTTGCATTGACTATAACCTTTTGCCACTAGTCTGCCTTGAATGTCTCCACATTCCCATCTGCTCAATCTTTCTCTTGAAGATCATTTACACCCAATAGGTCTATACCTTATGGTGGATCTACAGGTCAGACTTGGTTTGAGTGCATCGAGGTCAATTTCTGACTGCAATTACCTCTAGCCATTTCTCGGAGATCGATATCTGATATGCCTCATTATAGGTTTTTGGGATCATTACCATGAGCACATTACCTACGAGGAAATTATTCTATCTTACTTTCTCTGAAACAATACCTAAGTATCTCTCAGGGGGATGGAAAACATTTTCCAATCTACGAGGTGGAGGAGGTAGTGTTTTCTATTGGCTCAACCTGATTGTTCAATTGGTCCTTGCTCGTTCCACTTATGAGACTTTCTTATCAAGCTTGATCTATTTTTCAATGCCGTGTCTTAAATAAACTATTTTTTAAGAAAAATATGGCATGTCGACTCACAATCACATATGGTCTTCTGGAATGTAGAGAATAGTATCCTAATGACTCTTTAGGATATCTATGAATCGAGCTCTGAAGGACCTAAAACTCTAACTTGTCCGCTTGTTGTCTTTTGATGTGATGCTGGACAACCCAAATTCTGAGATGTTACTCATTACTTGGTTTCTTATCATGCCATATCTCATAAGTATGGTAGGAACAGTTTTAGAGGGAATTCTATTCAGTAGATAAATTGAAGTTAACAATGAGTGTCCCCAAAGAAAATCAGGAAGGTCTGTGAAGCTCATCATGGATCGAACCATATCCAATTGAGTCCGATTTCCCCATTCTGAAATTCCGTTGAGTTGAGGTGTTCTTGGTGGAGTCATTGAAGAGACTATGCCATTTTTCTTTAGATAGTCTAGAAATTTTGGCTAAGGTATTCACCTCCTCGATCTGATCGAAGAACCCTAATGGATTTTTCTAGTTTATTTTTCTACTTCATATCTGAATTTTTTGAACTTTTCAAAAGCTTCAGACTTTATGTCTCATAAGATCACATACCCATCGTAGACAGATCATCGGTAAGGTAATGAAGTAGACAAAATTGCCTCTAGCTGGCACATCAAATGGGCCGCACTACATTAGTAAT